>VBVR01001262.1:0-32486 GCA_011638315.1 Tetramorium parvispinum | reverse complement strand
CTTTATTATAAATTCCCGCGGGATTTTTGGAAGAAGCTGGGACACGTTTCTATTGTGTTATTTAATTCCCGCGGGAATTTTGGAATGAGATGGTATGCGATTTTTTAAAATAATTATTTCCCGAGGAATTTTTGGAGGCAAGCGGCGAATATTTTTCCTTTATTATAAATTCCCGCGGGATTTTTGGAAGGTGATGGTATACGTTTCTATTGTGTTATTTAATTCCCGCGGGATTTTTGGAAGGAGATGGTATACGATTCTATTTTGATATTTAATTCCCGCGGGATTTTTGGAGGCAGTCGGCGCATATTTTTCTTTCATTATAAATTCCCGCGGGATTTTTGGAAAGAGATGGAATACGATTCTATTTTGTTAATTGATTCCCGCGGTATTTTTGGAATGAGATGGTATACGAATTTTTTTATTAATTAATTTCCGCGTGATTTTTGCAGGCAAGCGGCTCATAAAAAAAAACTTATACTGATTTTAGCGAGAATTCAATGCGATCTCTAGTCACGGTACGGATGGTTGGATTAAATAAAGTGAAAACTCGCTCGAGTAGAATATTATACTTTATTTTATTATATATTATTTTTTTTTAATTTTATAATGTAACTCTTTCGTGCGAATACGCACAAGTTCATCGGTTTAAACGGAATACTTCCGGACTTCGATTGCAATTAAATTATTGCATATGTAAGAACGCTCCAAACTTCAACTATATCTTAAAAAATCAGTAATTATTGGGGCAATATTTAGCTGGCGAGAATTAAAATACACATCTTATGAGTCTCGAAATTCATCAAAATTATTAGTACTCTGTTAAGAGATTCTTCGAATTAAAATTCCAAAAAGAAATTATAACTCTGTTTCAGTTATGTGTAACCAGTTTTATTTCTTTTGCAGTACCAGAGATTGAAACTTGATATTGAAAATTGATTTTACCAGCAGACTCTGCACAAGGATAAGGATAAACAATAAATGATTGTTTGTTTAGAAAAAGATTTATTTATTCTTGGTGTCGAATATAATAATTACAATTACATGAATGAAAAATGCTTGGCTTTCTTATTTTTACGTGTTATTTACATCGTTACACGAGATTGGAAATGTGGCCTAAATATATACCTCAATACATGGCTGAAGAACTGAGAACGCAATAAATACATTACGCGCAATTTTATAGGGAAAAAAACTCATTTACTTTAGAGAAGCTTAACTGGTTAGAATTCAGAGCGTTGCTACTTTTCCTTGCGTTGCGACGTCAGACTGTCATGCATGTTCATCACTATGGCTTCTATCAATTCCGGTATCACCACACCGTTAACGTCGATGAAATTCGCGACAGATTTGGTCACACTTGTTTCATTAACGATTCCCATTGACGCGCTCCTGACGGACAACACTAAATTGTATTTGTCATCGTACTTTTTTAAATAGGAACTTGCCTCCCAAATCATATCAGGATTGAAACCTGCTGGATCTCTGAAAGCAAGAGAAATTGAGAAATTTTACACAATTCTACAAATCCATATTTCTATTGTACATTCAGTATTAAACATGACTGTTTGATCCTCCCTCTCATAAAAAAAAGAACAAAAAGACAAATGATTTAAATCAAATTTAATTTTTTAATTTGTCTTTAGATTTGTCAATTTAAAACATTAAGTAGAGATGAAAACAAAACGATGTCCTATAAATTACACCAAGTGGTAACCAGATATAAATTCACCTTTGAACTGCAACTACAAATATGCCTTTCTCTTTGTACGTCGTATACAAAGTCAAGAGTCCCATTAGAAAGAAATAGAAGGAGACGCAGGCTATTAAAACAGGCTTGGAGGCAGGAAACGGATATAAGTAGTCACACAACAACGCTACGATGGCTATTGTAACAGCGACTCCACAGAGAAAGAGCCTTCCATCCAGGAGAGCAAAATTTTCTATGTAATTATATTTCTTCGTAAGTACTTCCTTGACTGCATCGTCCAAGGCATTTTTCACGGCTGAGCCATCCCACTTATTGATTTTTATGACCTGTAATATTAAACATATCAAATGCCTTTTCTTTTGATAAAAAGAAGATATATTTCATATAAAAACCAATTATGAGGTATTATTTTAAAAAATATATAATTGTATTAATTATATGTAGTAAAAATTATATAAAGGTGTGCCTCGAATTTTTAATTAGAAATACAGCTACTTGTCTTAAAAAATAAAAACTTTTGTTTCAGTTGCAAAAATTTACAAATCGTAAATTATATATTTAAAATACACTGCAAAAAGAAATAACTGTATAATTAAAGGAAGATTCCCGTTAAGATACGATCCCAGATATTCGGGCAACCACCATACGTGGCAACGAACGACCGTATTGTTGGCGAAGCGAATGCTGCGCGATCCGGAGCAACAATTACATTTTCGTCGCGATACACACGCTATTCGTGAAATGACACTTCGCCAACGAAGTAAGAATGATTACAATTATGAGTGAGAAACATACGGAATTCTCTGCTGCACTCATCACGGCCATAACCTCTCGACAGGATACACGTCGCGTCGAGATACACGAACGAATGATTCGGGTTGGTTACGTTGATCGCTGATTAGCGACCATAACCTCGAAAAACGTATGCGATGTTTTATGCCGACGTTTCAATTATCCTACACAAAATTATCAGCAAATGTGGATTGGTCATTGGGTAGGCAATATTTTTTTATGGATTTCGTGCATCTCCTATATTCAACCTATCGTGAATATTTATAAACTTATCACATGACAACTCGCCTTTATGTCTCACAAAACTCCGCGAATTTTAAACGATTTTAAAGAATTTAGATTAAAATGACGCATCAATCCAACATATTTATTTTACATATTGTTTCATAATTCAGCATACATTTACACGTAAAAAATACGCAATGTGTACGAATATACGTATATTACAGCAATACAGAGAATATATCCAATATTGTATAAATGCATTTGTTTTAAATCCCAAGCAATTCTTTTAATAAACGTACTGTTTCGCTAACGCTCTCAAGAATTTAGCTTTACGAATATTGGCCGCTTCTCTTTGGATCTCTTCGTTGTTGTTGGAATTTAATTCCAGCAAACCGATGACTTTGATCTGAAAAGTGAAATTCTTGTAAACAGCAGAAACATAAAGAAATTTAATACACACAATCAGAATATCCAATTATTTGCTATCGAAAGCAATTATTTGTTATTCGTATAATTATTATTATACTTGGGTTATTTAATTCAATTATTTACCGCGAGTTGTTTTCTGTGATGTTCTCCGCGTTTTGTGTGCAGTTGTATGAGATACTCCAGTATTGTTGTATCCCAAATGCAGTGATAGTATGCGTCCATGGCATCAGCCGCGGCACAGCTCTTCTGATCGCTGGCTGCCATTTTAAATGCCAGAGAATAATCTACTTCCTCCAAAAATTGGCACAACACGGCCGCCTGAGTGTAACATTGTAAATGAGCGCAACACTTGATCATCCTTCTATAAACAAGATCATCTATTTGCGTACGTGGTATGGGTTGACTAAATAAGTCACTGACTATCATGATTGCCTCCAAATAGTATCTCATTGCACTTTCGTAGTACACTAGAACTAAAAAAAGAAAGGCAAAATAATATTTATACATAAGTATAATATAAATATAAGTACGATATAAATATGTGTTATATAAAAGCATATAATAATATTTGATATTTTGATGAAATGATACGTACCAAAATTGAGATCTCCCATTAGCCTCAACCATGGCACATTGCAGGGATAGTATTTTAAAGCTTGCGTTAGTAGTTGGAATAATAGTTCTCCAATATGTCTGATATTATATGAATTTGCACTGTAAATGTTAATTTCTATAAGCATCACTAAGACATTCAATTTATTATTAACTTTTGAAATACGTTGGTAATATTCAAATTTAATATTGTTGATAAAAATTTGTAATATATACTACAAGTTTTGTAAAAACTACAGTAAACACATATGATACACGTACTTTGGTACTCCGGCAGGCCAGAGGGCTAGATACTGCGTGTGTAATTCCAAACTAGATTCATCGCGCAAGACATTGCGTAAACGAGCCAATAATGATATCACCACAGTGAGGACCATAGGTTCCCGTAGTCGAGTAAGTGTAAGGGCAATACTAGTAGCAGCGTCTCTTGATGTACTAGAACTTCCGCTGTTACTGCCACTACTGCTACGTTTTTGTGATTGATCCCTAACGGGACCAAACGCTGCTAAAACTAAGAGAGAATGTATGATTTTACTTGATAGAATTTTAGTGTTTATTTCTTATTTTTAAAAATAAAATACACACAATTAGACTATTTGCAAAACTTGCGTTTGAAGAAAAATTAATTTGAGAACATTATTAAAGTAACACAAAGTTTTAAAACTCAAGATGAATCTTAAAATAAATTTTAAAAATTCCATATATAGCTTTAATAAAAAATACACACTCATATCCCATGCATCTCGCGGAAATTTGCGGGTTCCTTTGTACTTAACGATATCCTGGCAAACGCTGCTAATAGCAGCTGCAAATTCAGTGTAATTCCAACGTTTCTCCAAACTCGTAAGATAATCCCATTCAGCCATATTTAGGAGGAAGACCGTACAGTATTCTATTACTTCTTGTCGCGGAATTAACTGATCGGACGCTTGTAATGCACCAAGGCACTGTTTACTCCGTACAATCATACTTTGTACATCACCTGAAAAGCAATATTGTATGTGTATATTGAACTAGTACGAATTCATTGTTCCTTTCACAGATATTTTTAATTCTTCGGATACGTACAGCCATCTCTCACCGGCCAAGCCTGGAAACACTTCCATATCTCAACAAGCAGACATTCCCAGCTCACTAATTTGCACAGCTTGAAGACTAACGAACCTCCACTTTTCATGTGCTCCTGTAACTCTTTATCCAATAGTTGGAGTAATTCGATGGCACCATCGAAATTTTTAGAAGTCACCAATTCTCGACTCTTTGCAAGTAAGACATACGAATAATCTTGAATAAAGCCCCTGGCAAGTGACATTACTACACTCTGCAATGGAATGGGTAATTCCCAACAGCCATTTACGTGATATACCGGTTTCATTCGATGTTTTCCATCCAAATGAATCAACGTTTCACGGATTACATGAGGATCATACGATTCTATTAACTTTTGTTCCAATTCAAACACTTCGATCCTCGCATTTTCTATAAATTTTAACAAAAATAAAATTTTTAGTTAACATGAAATTAAGACTTAGTAATATCTTCAATGGTATTTTTTTTCTTTTTTTCATAATTTATACTTACGTATATATGGTACAGATGGGATACCCCAATCATTATGTAGCAACAAGTTTGGTAAGTCTATCTCATCGGAAATAGCTGCTTGTTGAAGAGCAGCAAGTTCTGTCTCATCGAATAACGATGTGTATGAAGGATTGTTGAATATTTTTGAAGCAAGCCCTTCTATATTAGCAGTGTTTATAAGATAAAGAAGGTAACGTGCAATTCGTTTTTTATCCACAGTCGTTGCTTTTTCCAGGACATTATCTAAAGCCTAGTACAAAGCAAAATACGATTAATAATTTATTATTTAATAAATATAGAAAAATTGTTTTATTAAAAATTTTATAAACAGTTCATTTTAAATTCATGTACATTTAAGAAAGTTATGAAAAGCTATTTTACAGAATAATAATAAGAAAATCTGGAAACTTTTATTTTCAACTATTTAAAAATTAAGAAAAATGATTTTGTTAGTAACTAGAGAATTTCATTGAGAAACATTCAAAAATATGAACAAAAATTATTTTTACCCAGAATAAGACATCCAGACCCTTCGTACCAGCTGCCTTAATTTCAGTTACATAATCACCCAGGATTATATTGTCATCAAGGATTTTTCTAACCAGATTCAAGCATTCTATTTGCAGCAGAAGATCCCGGGCAACCACGAATTTCCTGTTAACTAATCCGCCTTGCACATCCAGCTCCAAATTATCTCTATAAACCTGTGGTATCTCCCTGAAAACATTATCTGCTTGCAAAATCTGCAATATATTCTGCAGATTTTGCGTGTCGTGAATATAGAGTATTCAAAAATATATGTAGGTATTAAATGCATAAAAATATACTCACAGTGTATTGATCCTTAATAGAAGCATGCAAACGTTGCGTAAGACTAGGTGTGACTTCATCTATTGGCACTTCGCACGCTAAACAACAGCCATCTAAAAATTCTTTTTGCACTTTACAATATGTAAATTTTTCTGTCGGATTAAAATTAGTGTACAACTCTTTCGCTTGTTTAATATGGTGTTTGGCTTCTTGATACTCTTCTCTCAATAAATGAAACATTGCAAGATCATAATGTATCTAGAAGCAAATTAACAATTCACTATTTTCTGTCAATTCCAACGGAGATAGTAATACACAGCTTGCAAATTTCGTACCTGACATTTAAACTCGTCTATATTCACTGGATACATATTTTCCCAATTCTGCTTGATCTCCGTACTGTCTTCGGTCAGCATTTGAAAAGTATCAAAAGATAGAACCTTTGGCTTTATATCTGGCATTTGTAAAATATTATTTAGGGCACTTAGACTGCTTGGTATGTGTGCCTCTAATTTCCTAATAATATCATCTACTATACCCAGAGGTACATACGTCGATTCCTGAGTACCTGGTCTAATTTGCAACAAGATTGTTTTATTCACAATTCATCATCAAGTAAAATAATGTCAAGTTATTGCAATAACATACAATTCTTTTATTGTATTTTTCGTATTATAATAAAAGTAAAACTTACATATGAAGTAACTGTTGTTTTGGTTGTTTATTACTGAGAGCCCTACAAATAATTGCTCTTAGATGCCATCTGTGATACAAGACCAACGTGAATAAGAGCTGGTCAGAAGCGGTTTCCATAAAGAATTCTGGAATTGTAGGAATTTCTACTATGACATCTGCAGCGATAAAAAATAGATCTTGTAGTAACGTCAACTGTATTGGCAGAGGTAGTTTCTTCTCTAATACATCCAAGTCCCATTTGAGATAAGCCGCTACTTTCAAAGAAAGTATCTTTAATGCAAAGTTCCTGTGAGACCATTTGTTTGTGCCATTGGATTTTACATCAATAGTTTCTGAATCAATCGCCCTCGGCTCGGTCTCTTTTTGATCGGAATTAATTGTCATAAATTTTATTATTAAGTCTGTGGGCGATGGATCTGGAAATCATGGTATATAAAGAGTTTTTGCTTAACGTATTCATTCATTAATATTCATTCGACGTTACATAAACTGTAAATCTTTTATTAAATATATAAAATATAGTTTGTCATTCAATATTCTTTAGTGTCAGAAATATTTTCAACGTTATTCTAATAAAGGATTAATTTAATATTAATCATAACAATGAAAGAATTTTTACTGTCATTCTGATATTATTTTAATATTAATCTTAGAATAATTTTGATTCCATGCGGTTAGTCTTCCACGCGCTACAATTGTTTACCCGGGAAAGGTTTTGACAGGTGTTTCTGCAGCAACGAAGGATTCAATAAAAACTCAAACCACAATATCGTGTCCGGGGAGATCGGCACGGTGCCTGGTCTAAGCAGATCCACATCCATAACACAGATATTATCATTAACAGATCCGCAATTAATTAATTTAGTGTTGTCTTTCAAACACTCATGAAATATACAAACATAACAATTAAGAGCATAGATCATGAGGGTGAACCAAGATTGCCGCACTCCATCTTCTTCCTCGCAACGCAAATGGATTTTAATGAACGGCGCTATCTTCACTGCGGATTAATGAAAAATTATCTGTAGATGACTTCGATGATTAACCTAGAACTTATAGAATAATACATGTATCAATTCATTAACATTAGAATAGAATTATTAATCATTTATTGCTTAATACATGGAAGAAGAGAGATAGAAACAATGAATTAAGTAATTAGAAATTTCGTTTTATCTTTACCTCAATGTCAATCGAGAAATCCCTATTTATCCCTAATTTAAATCGCACAAAATATCGAACGCCACGTGGATGTTAGGGTGCTTTCACATGGAGTTCGAAATAGCGGAACGGAATAGTAACGGAATCATATTGATTGGTTAGCTCTCCAAATTATGAAGGCGCATTCGTTTCGGATATGTTCCAAAACTCGTCAACCTTACGATGTCCAGGCATTAATGACGCCGTCTGTACCAATGCAGATTAATTTTTATAGACTAATTAAATTTTATCTCGGCTTAATTTATTTACCATCTCCTCTTTTCTTAAAATTAATAAAAGATAAAAAAATAAAAATTAATCTGCGTTGGTACAAAGTGGTACATCCGCCGACTAACTTAATCGGCGATTAAGTTGATCGGAATTTAGTCGATTGCTCCAAACGTGTTAATTGGCACGTGTTAATTGGCTGTTAAAACATTTTTGGAGATCCCTGGAAATTTACTTTTAAAATCCCACAGATTTTGTTGCTAACATCCACGTGGCGTTCGATATTTTGTGCGATTTAAATTAGGGATAAATAGGGATTTCTCGATTGACGTTAGACCAACATGACCGATGACAGCACTCTCTCGCGTCTGAAAACGATTCAAATTGAATAGCATCGGTTGGTTTCGCCGGTCCCGCCGAAAGACTCGCAGAGAGCGAGGAAGCGATGCAATCTTTCGGCGACGACACCCTGCTCGCTTGCATAGACATTGAAAAAAGACATCAAACCCTACAGGAGCAAACTACAGGAGGTAAAAGCACGCTTAAAGTCCCGCAGGAAGAAAACGTTAGTGATCTGGATAAATATTTCAAGTCGTACTCGCTGCTGTCGGACTTCGCCGGCAAGGAGAACGACGTGTCGAAACCGGAGGTGTCTGATTCCGGAAGGAAGAAAGAGAACACGTTTAACTTTGTAAAAAATTCCGAGGACAGTATTATATTTCCCAAAGTCAACAGTAGGAGAAACTTATCCTCGGCTTCCGGTACGTCGAAGAGAAACGTGCTCTTGCCATCCCTAAAAACTCGGAGCTCACGTAAAACGAACAAGGGAAATGTTGATATTAATTTGAAGGTGACACGTCGTCCCGGCACAGCTAAAGGTAGAGAGAGGTGCGATGGATCTCAGGATCTCTGTAAAATTAAGTCTCCTGCTAACACGCAAGATGCAACAAGTAGTAGCGGCGTTAGAACATCGCCGGCCGTTAATTCGACGGAGTACGACAGAGAAAATTCGGGATCTGTTATTTCTTCTCGGCCTCTTTGCACTCAAGACCGGTGTAAGTTGGCATCGTGGGGCCTGCCGCAAAATATTCTACAGGTACGTAATAATATATATATATATAAAATGTTTATGCATTTTTAGTATTCAATGTCTTTACACAACGTATGTCACATATATTAAAGTAAGGGCCTAAGCAGAATGGTTGATTTATGATGTTCTAAGACATAAAACAGTATTGTATTTTGCTTTAAGGCAAAGGCTTAAACCATAAAACATGATAAGTCATTCTGTTTAGACTCTAAGACTTGTTTACCTCTGTGAAGCTGGGCCTTCGTAATAAAAAATTTGAAAAATTTATTAGAGTTCTGATAGCCCCCCTAAGAGTTCTAGAGTTCTCTATCAGAAATAGTTCCATCATTTAAAGCAACGAAAATAGCATTTGAAAACTTAACATTTTTGCAACTTTTAGAAGCCATAACTTTTTTGTCAATTCAATGTTAATCAATTTTAGCGCTTTGATTATTAAGAATAATTGTTAGAACTCCTTGGGGGAGCTATCAGAACTCTCAACAGAACTATCGATTTCCCAAAAAAATTTCTATCCCTATGGGGCTTAAAAAATTTTTGATTCTGCAACTTCACTCAGCAAGAACTGTTTTATTTTGGAACATCAAATTTAATGATTTTTATCATCATTTTTCAGAAGTACCATGCTCGTGGAGTAGAACACATGTTTCCATGGCAAATGGAGTGCTTGTCAAATCGCCTAGTAGTGGAAGACAAAAAGAATCTAGTATATTCTGCTCCTACATCTGCAGGAAAGACTTTCGTTGCTGAAATCCTCCTAATTAAGACCATTTTAGAAAGGAAGAAGAAGGTGATCTTTATCCTGCCGTTTGTTTCTGTCGTTAGAGAAAAGATGTATTATTTCCAAGTATGTATAAGACAAATTAGACACATATATCTTTGCACAATAGCGCAAGCAAATTATTAAATTTGATATTCAGGATTTATTGTCTGACACTGGGATAAGAGTGGAAGGATTTATGGGAGGAAACGTCCCGCCCGGAGGATTTGCTGCTACCCACGTTGCAATAGCTACTATAGAGAAGGCAAATTCTTTGGTGAATCGCTTAATGGAGGAAGACGATTTGAGTAGCTTAGGAGCTGTGATAATAGACGAATTACATTTACTCGGTGATCCTAATCGCGGTTATCTTTTGGAGTTACTTCTGACAAAATTGAAATATATGACTATCCAGTGAGTTTTCTAATGATGTCGCATATACATTGTAACTGTAAATTATTCACAACATTTAACATTTCAGCAACGAAGACATCAATATACAACTGATAGGTATGTCGGCCACATTGCCAAACTTAACTCTACTAGCCAAATGGTTGAATGCGGAACTGTACAAGACTGAATTTCGACCCATACCTTTGAATGAATATTGTAAGGTAAAAATGTATAGAAAATGTAAAAAATTTATTTGTTTCAGATATTTGATTGTATTTTGCTTAAGACAGTCTAGATAGATTTTCATGTAGCACACTGTTTAAGATAATTTCTATTTACAGATAGGAGTAAATGTATATGACAACAAATTGAATCCTGTCAGAAAATTAACGGAGTTGCAGGAATTAGAAACAGATGTAGACAATATTCTACAACTTTGCACTGAGACAATAAGTGACGGTCATAGTGTATTGATTTTCTGTCCAACAAAGAAATGGTGTGAGAAATTGGCAGAACAAATTGCAACAACTTTCTTCAAATTAGGTCTGCTTTAATTATTTTTAGATTTAATAAATATAGATTTATTTTTTTAACAGTGCTTTCCATTTTTTTTGTCTCGTTCATTTTATGCGATTTCATTATTTCGTTTTTTTTTCTTTATAAATTATAGTAATCTGTCCGTTTTATTTTAAAACTGTAATTAAAGCTTTTTTTCTCTTATTTTAATCTGTGAGTAGGTTGTGAAAATACAAAACTTGGAGAGATGTTAAGAAAAGAAATCAATCCAGTATTAATCCAGGAAACTCTAGAACAATTAAAACGCAGTCCAAGTGGTTTAGATAACATTTTAAAAAACACGATTTCATTCGGCATTGCGTTTCATCATGCTGGACTGACAATGGATGAACGCGATATTATAGAAGGATCCTTTAGGTAATAATCATGTTTTGTATTTGGCTGATAAATCTTACGGATTTTTAAACTTGATATTGTTATTCTAGAACGGGGTCCTTGAGAGTTCTTATAGCAACATCGACATTAAGTAGCGGAGTAAATTTACCTGCACGAAGAGTAATCATAAGATCACCTCTATTTGGTGGCAATCCGTTGAACACTTTAACTTACAAGCAAATGATAGGACGTGCCGGTCGTATGGGGAAAGATAGCGCAGGTAAGAAATACCAGAATATATAATAAGCGATCGAGACATAACTTGGTCATTTTGATTGTATTAAACTGAAAAGTGTTTTTGAAAAATATGCAAGAAATAATGCATAAAAATGTGTTATAATTTGTATTTGCTTTTAAAATTAAGACCAAAAAATTATATAAAACGCATCAATTACTAACGATATAAATAAACGATATACAATAATAACGAAAATACTATAATTTCCAGGAGAAAGTATATTAATATGTAAACCGAATGAACGCAATGCAGCTGTATCGTTACTCTCTGCAGTTCTGGATCCAATTGAATCTTGTCTGAATGATTCCACGCTACTTATAAGAGCGCTTTTAGAAGCAGTAGCTAGTGAAGTTTTATATACATATGAAAATTTAGAATTATATATCAATTGTACTTTACTAAGCTTGAGTGAACAGTCTGATGTACAAACATTTTCCAATGAAGCTATGAAATTTTTATTAGATAATGAATTTTTATTGTGAGTGTATTAAATCACATAATAACTCTCTTCACGGAATTAAATATATCACTTAATTTTCTTAAAACATTAAAATTAATACAAATTTCTTGTATAATTTATAGATTACAAACTACAGAGCGAGAATCCAGATGGGTAGCAACGCCACTTGGGAAAGCATGTTTGGCCGCATCTATTCCTCCGAGAGAAGGATTGTTTCTATTTGAAGAACTGCAGAAAGCACGAAAGAGTTTCGTTTTAGATACCGAATTGCACGTAATATATATAGTAACTCCACTCTCATCCGGATGTCAAATTGGAACAGTCGATTGGATGACATTTCACGAATTGTGGAACAGCATGTCCGAAAGCGAGCGCAGAGTTGGAAAGTTCGTTGGAGTGGAAGAGCGCTTTGTGTTGTCAGCTATTAGAGGAATCGCTAAACCTGGAAAATTGGTAATTGAATATTTGTTTATTCTAGATGTGAAAAACATGAAGTATTAGAATTGATATTTATATTGGTTCAAAGAATTGCTAATGTGAATGCTTCGTATGTTGAATATACAGTTAAATATACATAGAAGATTCTACAGCGCATTGGCGCTACACGATTTAGTGAGAGAAATGCCACTTTATGCAGTTTGTAAAAAATATGGTTGTAGTCGCGGAGTATTACAAACTTTACAACAGTCTGCGGCCACATACGCGGGTAAACCGAATAAAGCAAATAGATTAATAATAAATAAATTCATTCTTCAGGCAAATTTTCTATAGCATGTATCAATCTTATCTTAGGTATGGTCACGCAGTTTTGCAAGCAATTAGGTTGGGATTGCATGGAATTATTGGTGAGTCAATTTCAAACGAGATTGCAATTCGGTGTCTGCAGAGAATTGCTAGATTTGCTGCGTCTGCCGATGTTAAACGGCTTACGAGCAAGAAATCTGTATAAACAGGGAATTAAAACCGTAACAGACTTGGCTGTTGCTAATGAACTGAATGTTGAACGCGCACTTTATAAAGCTCTTCCTTTTGAAAGGTACGAATTTTATTAATTCGTATCTTCTCTATATAAATTATCTTTTTCATGTAGATATATAAATGTATAATCATACATGATTAAGACTTTCTATCTTGCATGTAAAAATTGCATGTAATAGCACGGGCTGAGAATTATACACATATTTAACGTCAATCCAATATATGTACAGATTATACACTTACCTTGTTATTTTTAGATGTTTTTTGCTTATGTTTTAGCGAAAAACAATGTGAAGGTGAATATGCGTTTGAAGTAGAAAAGAGAAACAAGTTGAGAACAGTATTCGTCACTGGAAGAGATGGTCTCACACCTCAACAAGCTGCAATTTTATTAGTTCAAGAGGCCCGAACGTTAATTCAGGTTTATATAATTCTTAAATTTTATAAATAAAATACATCTCTCTCTTTATCATTCATTGTAATAATATTCATGTAATAAAATAATGATCATTTATAGAAAGAGTTGGGACTGGAACAGATGCCATGGGAGCAGAATGAACGATCTCTACAAGTAAATACCTATGTCAGAGATGCTGAAGATACGTCCGACATAAAAGAAAAAATTCAGATAGGTTTGGATATTACGAATTCAAGTTCTACGAAAATAAGAACGTCCATAGAAAAATCGGCTTATGAAAATCTTGTAACGAGTAATGAAAATCAAGAGGATGATAATCTGAAATCTAATGTGTGTAAAGAAATCAGTGGAACTGACACGTTGAACAAGAAAGTAATTAAATTAGACAATCAATATTTAAATGAAGCTAATTCGCTACCTCAGGTTTTGGAAAATGGTAGAGATTCGTCTACTTTTCTCGACATAAGTTCGCCCGATATAATAGCAAACGATGAACTACAAGATACACCTAAAAAGAGGAAAAATTTTTCTGCGATTAGTGACAGCAATAAGATAAAGAGAAGTAGCAAAAGTTTAGAAAAATCCAACTTGATTGCTAACGATATATCTCCCAACAAAAAGTTCAAATTTTCCAGCACAAATGAGATAAAAAATAACGATAAAAATTTGATAAACAAAGACGAAAATGTATCTATTATGGAAGAAGATGTTAAATCATCCTATTCAAGTCCTAGTCTATTCGACGACAGTTTAAATCTTGACACCCAAATGTGCAATATTCTCGAGCAAAATGTTATAGATGTCGAGCATTTGACGGAATTGGATTCAAAAGTATTCGTAAGCAAGTTAGACTCCACGGATGCATTACAGAAAGAATCTACAAGTTCAAATACCGGCAACATACAATTGTGTGCAGAAAACAATACGAAAAGTATAGGCACAACTAATTTGCATTTAAAAAATAGCATATTGTCGTGGGATGATGACTCTTGGAATAATTCCGAAATACTGAAACAGATGGTTCAAAATCAAAATATAATGCAATGCAAAAAGGAAATTTGTAATTCTAAAATTAGAAACATCGAAAACATAAATGAATCTATTACTTTAAAAAATACAAAAACTTGCACACGAAATAGTAAGGACAGTGTGCGTAAAATGGATGTTAAGAAATATACTGGTACACTTAAGGAAAGAACGCCACAGAAATCAAAATTGCCAAAAATAACAAAAGTTTGCAAAAAGGAACAGAAGATGTCCGCGGATTCAAACAAATCTGACTCGGATGACTTCATCGTTGATTCCCAGCAAATCGAATCTCCTTTTAGCAATAACAAAAGTCAATTGAGGACAACGTTGGAGAAAATGCGTAAACTACGTTTTCAGAAACTCGCCGATGAAACAGCAGCAAAAGTACATAATCGTTTAAATTCTCCTACAAATGAAAAATTAAATAATGTAATGGAGGACGAAATAAAAGAAGCAGAAGAAGAAAAAGTAAAGCAAAATTTGAAAGACGATTTGGCACAAAATGTATTAATTTCTGCAAATTGCAGTATCGACAGCATTATATATAATTCCGAAGATGAGACGACAAATAATTTGACGAAATCAACTTTTAAAATGAGACAACATGAGACGCAATCGAATAACTTGAATAAAGATATGAAATCTAAGACAGAAAAAATAACATCTGACAAGAAAAAAGATTTGTTGAATGAAACAATAGATTGGAGTACATTGAATATTGTGAAAGTTGCAAACAATAGAGCAACTTTTAATCTATTCAAACGTGAAGTATTAAAGAAGCGAAATATCGCGTTAGCTTTGCATTGTGAGACATACGTAGATAATACAAATAGCATAGGCTCAAAGATTTGTATCTCCAGTACAGAAGGAAAACGAAGGTCCAGAAGATCTGGAAATTATGCACATGGAAATAAAGAAATTTGCGGCATTGCTATAGCCTGGGAAAGCAATATTGCATATTACTTCTCCTTCAATAATTCACAAGGTAATAGAAATGTTAAAATTTTTTCAGTTAATGCTTTTTAGTTGCAATAATAATAATGATGCTAAGGGAGACGAAGCTCGCCTTTAGCACTCAGACTCAGATTAGATCTCTTTTGCCTTCTCTTCTTCAGCCTACCGATTACGGAAGCCTGGTTCTCCTCCAAAAGAGGAGTCTGTTTCCGATCGGTAGACGCTCGAACTAAAATGAGATATATATGGAAAGAGGAGTCATTGAGATTTGAATCCAGGATTATTCCGTTACTAATTGCGTTAGCACAGAGCATCATCCTGTTTTTAATTTCAAATTTTTTCTTTTATTTTTTTCATTTTTTCTCTTTTTTTCTTATTTTATTCTTATTTTAAATTTTAATATAAATATTACAATTGTTCCAGAATTAAAAGTCTCTAGAAAAGAACAGATAGCTCTACTGAAAGAATTATTTTACGATTCGACTTTATACATAAAATGCTTTGCGATAAAGGACATGTATAAACTCTTGTATCAATGCTGCGGAATCACTGCCAAATGTAGATTTCTTGATCCTGTGATTGCTCATTGGTTGTACACTAATGATTCCGAAAGAAATTTCAGTGAAATGGTAATATTTTGACCATATTTTCTTACATAATAGTTTAAAAAAGATTAGGATTAGTAACATAAATGTATTGTTAAACAAAAGTCAACTTACGAAAGGTTATTAAAATGAATTATTAAATTGCGTCAATACATATGTCTAATTTAAAATAGGTAATGCAATATTTTCCACAAGGAAATTTTATAATGAAACGTACAAAATCCTGTTACCATGCCGGTCCCGGGATGGATGTGTACAGTTCTTTGTCAGGTGAATTTAGATCAGCAACAGAAGCGGTGCTTACATGGCATATGATGGATAATGTCATGAGTAAATTAGAAGAACTTAATCCTGTTCTACTTCATACATTTAGAGGTATTATATGTATATATATATTTATATATATACAATATACACACTCATCGAATAAAATCAAATATTTAATATATATAACGTTCATCAGTGTGTATTCATTTTTAGAAGTGGAAATGAAAATCGCGATAATTTTAGCTTCTATGGAATTATCAGGCATTGGCGTAAACTTAAAGTCTTTGCAAGAGCTGTCATCAGTTATTTCAAATGAAATGCACTCTTTAGAAACAAAAGCTTATAATTTGGCAGGTAGAAAATTTAATTTTTCGTCGTCAAAAGAAGTCGGACAGGTTCGTCGAAATTAAAATTTTATGTATATATTATATTAATATTATACATATAAATACATTATATAAAATATGTACGTCTCATAGGTATTAGGATTATATAAAGATAAAAAGATCAGCACAAGCAAGGCTGTTTTGGAAAAATGTGATAATCCAATATCGACCTTGGTGATTTTCTGGCGGAAATTAAATGCAACAAGAACAAAAGTAATATATGATAAGTAAAAAGATATAATTGATTCTGTCAATGTGCATGTGATTGTTTCGCATGTGATATTACGAAGTTGCTAATATTTTTTCTATTATATTTATTATATTTTTTAATGCAAAATTTTATTTGTATTTCTTGATACTGGTTTTTATTTTCAATAGAAAAAACTTTATATGAAAGTATAATAAAAATATAAGAAAAAATATATATAGAGAGAAAAAATAATTTAACATATTTTATCATGTATATTTTTGCTTATAGATGATTTATCCACTGTTAAAAAAATTAGCCCAGGCAGATTCTCGTATTCGTGGTAATTGCATTATGTGTACAGTGACAGGAAGAATCTCGATGCATGAACCAAATTTGCAAAATGTGCCAAAAGACTTTAATTTGGCAACTAACAATGATCTCGTCATAAGCGTAAGAATGGCATTTATACCAACTTTGGGCAACATTATGCTATCAGTAGATTATTGTCAACTCGAATTACGCCTTTTGACACATTTTTCACAAGATTCGGTACTGTGTAATATCATGAGACACCAGGGTGACATTTTTAAAAGTATTGCTGCCAAATGGAATAATATAATAGAGGACCAGGTATTTACTAATATATCGCGAAAATCCATCTATATTATTATACTGTTTACGATTTGTTTACTTTTAAATATTTTACTCAATTTATTAATTATATTAATTATCTGAACTTTTAGGTAACTAATGAAATGCGTCAGCGTACTAAACAATTATGTTATGGCATGATTTATGGCATGGGAGTGAAATCATTAGCCGAAAATCTGTGCGTAAGTGAATCCGAAGCGCAGGAATTTTTAGAGTCTTTTATGAGCGCATATCCTGGCATATATAAATGGTTAAACGATGTACTAGAAGAAGCGCATCGCAATGGATATGTGACAACGTTACTTGGAAGACGTAGACAGTTTCCAGATTTAAAAAGTACAAAATCATCTATGAGAGGTAAATATTGATTATGATATTTTGTACTTTGTTTACATTTTATAAATGATTTAACAAATGGGTATTGTATATCTATTGAATTTTAGCGCAAGCAGAACGACAAGCTGTAAATACAAAGGTACAAGGTTCTGCCGCAGATATAGTAAAAAAAGCTATGATAAGTATAGAGGACAAGATAAGAAACTCTTTTCCGGATTCGGCTATAATATTTCCAGAGGTACACACCACGCGCAGATTACGAAGTAATTTACAACAGAGAGGTGGTTATATAATTTTACAGTTACACGATGAATTGTTGTATGAAGTAAGTACTATCGATTTTTGATGTATTTACTGCGAGTTTAAATTATTCGGGTTTTATGGCATCTTATAAGATGCTATATAAATGCAAAATAGCTCATTTTTAAAATTCTATTTCAGGTAAATTTAGCAGATTTAAAAGAAGTCGCATGCATTATTAAACAATCAATGGAAAATGTATGCCAACTTACTGTGCCGTTGCCAGTGAAGATCAGAGTTGGGCCTGCGTGGGGCGATTTAAATGAATATAATTTCTAGATAAATTTTTAGATATTTATGATAATTGTAAATACTTGATTGTTTATGTTAATTCATATTATTTTTACTAGTAATAGAGATTTACAAAATTGTAAATAATTGAAATCTAGTATTTTTCGATGTATTTTTCGAAGTATTTAAAGATCAATTTCTAACTTTGTCCATTTTAAAGATCAATGTTAAAAGTTTTCTATCTTTAAAAAGTTTTTTATTATATTGAATATTATATTGAAGCTTAATTGAATCATGTATTAAATTGAATCAATGTATTTAAAACAATGCATTTAAAAATAATGTTACTTTTAATATCTTTTCACATCTTTTATATTTGCAAAAATTGTTACTATACTTAACAGCTTGTTGAATCTCTTTATTGTATATAAGGATAAATGAAAATTAATATATACTTAGAAGAAATTATAAATAATTTATGCAATAGATTATATCTTTGATCAATTTTCACATTTATATTCCTTTCTTTAAACTCTTTAAAGCTCGAGAAAAATATAAAAAAAAAGAAAAAGGATTAAATCAAAATTGTTTAAAAGAATATGAGATTTAGTATTAGATTATATTCATTAATATGATAGTGTATAAATATATATCATATGTAATATGAAATATTTCATCTTTATAATACGTAATCTTTGTAATAATATGATAATATTTCATGTGAGACAAAAATTAAATATTAAAATTACCATGTATAAAAATAATGTCAATAGCAATTGTTTGCAAAGAATAAATATATTATTAACAGTATAAAATGATATTTATTATAATGATTATATGAATATCTATTTACACTATATTACATCACAAGGCGGTGCTAACGATTGATGCAATTTCGTCACCGCTGTTTGCACTATTTGCTGGAAAGTCTCGTCCTCTTTGCTGGTCACTTCCAAATTGAGAAGATCTATATGCGCTTTTTTACCGTCTACCGTGACATAGAGTTTCTCGCCTTTGAATATTTTGGGTACGGAATCCTCGCCGAACATCTCTTGCAACATCTCTATGAGACACTCTTTAAAGTGCATCCGGTCCATCTTGGTGGGCGCCGGCAAAACCTTTGGTGACTGGTCCATTATCTCGGCTTGTAGAATCGCGGTGAGAACAGAATCTGCATACATGTCGTTCACCGGCGTCGCTATCCATTCCATCGTGACGATCTTGCCGTCGATCGTGACGTCGACGTTCTTGAATACTCTCAGCTTCTTGTCGTCGACGACCTCCAGACTGCCGGCTATCTGCGTCAGCAGGTGCTTCAGTACGGGCAAAGATGCGGAAAAATATACGCTCTGTCGTTGTATAACTTGACTCATACTCATGTCTGTATACTTGGACAGATCGCATGGAGCTAGCATGTGATAATTGAAGTTCCTCTTGACCAGCACGCCGGATAATTTCTGCCCCGGCCTAGGAGTCTCCATTGCCAGCGTGCCCATCACCTTGGCCGTCTTCTCACCTCTGAAGTAGAGTTCCACCGCGACCGTGTTTCGCGGATTGTGTATCTCCATGGTGGTGTTAGGATCGTCCTCGTACTCCCGTTGTAGCGCCGCCTTCAACCGACCCATCTCGTTCTGTTCGCCGTGCACCAGCACTACGTGCGGTGGTTTCAACGTGCGTATAAATTCCGACGTTTGCTGGTAATCGGTATGCGCCGAGAACGATATGTAGTCGACAGACATCTTCAATGGCAACTTTTGCCCGGACATAGTCGTGATCTCTTCCGGCTCCGACAGGATAGTCTTGGCCAGCGTGCCCTCCACGCAATAGCCGGCTATTATCACTCCGTTCTTCGCATCCGTGCACCAGGATTCGAATAGCTCTCTGGATAAGCCACTCTGCATCATACCGGGCGAGGCCATCACCACGCACGGTCCAATATCCTCGAAGTGATCAATTCCCTTCAAATTGGAAATATGCTTGAACACGAAAGGATTATTGATGGCTATCTGCCGTCTGATCTTGTCGTTCATGGCGTTCACGTAAGTCTGATAAACGGCCATGCACTTTTTCGCCAAGGACGAGGCGTAATAGATCGGTATCTCGTGCAGCTCCGAATGCTGACTCCAATACTCGTCGAGGATGAGGAGGAGTTCCTGCGCTCTCCCCAGAGCGAATACCGGTATCAAACATCTGCCGCCCCTGTTAACAATCTCGTGCACAAGATTCGTAAATCTGCCCTCCCGGTCCTCTCGCTTCTCGTGAATGTGAGTGCCGTAGGTAGACTCCGTGATCAACACGTCGGGATGAATGTTCGGGATCTCGGCGGCCATCAGGTGCCTGTCCTCCTGCCGGCTAAAATCCCCCGTGTACAGGATCTTCACGCCAGCGATCTCTATCATGAACATAGCTGCGCCCAACACGTGTCCGGCGTTGTAGGCCCAGAACTTGACCCCGAACACGTCCTTCTCCTCGTGGAAATTGATCGTCTCTATCTTGTCCATACTGGTCTCCAGATCGGACTCCGTGTACAGCATCTGCTCGGTGGCGATGTTGCTCACCTTGATGTAGTCCGATAGTAACCAGCGATAAATGGCCTTGGTGGCGTGCGTCATGAAGCAACGACCCTTGAAGCTCGTCTTCAGCAGAAACCAGGGCAGCGCTCCGCAATGATCCAGGTGAAAGTGGGAGATGAGCAGCAGGTCGATCTCATCGGCCTCGACGAGATCAACGAACGGAAGAGCGTCCATTCCCGAAAGACCGGGATGTATGCCGCAGTCCAGCATAATTTTCTTCCCTTTAAATTCTAACACGATACAGGATCTGCCGACCTCCTGACCCGCGCCGAGAGGACGAATCGAGAGCAGATCGCTTTCCTCGGCCGGCACTTGCGTGTCGCTCTTTCTCTTCGCCGACATTTCGTCTAAAGGGCTGCTTCCTCTTCTCTCTCTCTATTTTAAAATAATAAATAGAAAATTCTCTATTTTATTATTGCGTTATTTTATTAATTTTTATTAATATTATTTTGTACTTTATGCTGCAACTTCCTCGAAGGAGAACGCACGTCAAACGAAAGGCATTTTGAGGTTATATATCGTACACAACGCGTGTTTCTCGCGAAGCATCAATTGTATTCTTCATAAGTGCACTACGTTATACTTTTTGCACTTAAAATGAGATGGTATCAAACTGATGAGAGGAAAGATGAAAAGTACGAAAAGTTTATCTATAAAGAACAAACTTTATACCTACAGTGTTTTTTTTTCTCACGTTAGATCATATGCAAAACAAATCACTAGAAATGCACAGCAAAAAAATATTTTACGATAGTGAAGAACTATTTAATTCGACCACAATGTTTCCATTTAATCAATAGAGAAATAATTTGTTTTTCTTATTACATAAATTGTTATCGAAAGCAATATATACATATATCTCCCTATTATCACAAATGTTTAAATTGTAGTTGAAGAGTAGGGACTTGCTGCATGATTTTGACACTTCTAAGAATTCCCTATTATTTTAATTTAATGATTGCTTTAAAAAAAATAAGCAAATTATTATTACTAATTAATACGAATATAATTTGTTAATATTTTTCAGATTTGGCAAAATGGTTTTTGATAAAGTATATATACAAAAAATATATTGTAAGAAATTAATTAAAGGGATTTAATTTAAATAATTAAATTTAAAAAAATTATTAAGCTTCTTTTCGCAATTAATGTCCTTTACTAATGTTTTAATATTACTTTTCTACTTTAAATCATATGTAATATATATGTATAATAAATATAACAGTCGTAATAAGTTCTTTTTGCTTAATAGTTTAGCAATTAAATTGCAATTAGAAAGAAACTTATCTTGCAAATACTTTATTCTGAAAAAAAGTATTTAAAATTATTTTTAACTAACTTTATGTTTTCGCTGTTATCCTACTAAAATAAACTTTTAAATGTATCTTTCTAAAATAAGTTTCTCACTCATCCCCATCACTTCAATGTTGCAAGTATAGGGTATTGGTGTAAACAAAAAGAAAATGAGAAAAAATGAACTTATTTAAAAACGTACCTCAATACATAAATTTTATTAAGGTATACATATGTTGATTTATTGTTTTTTTTTCCTTTTTAATGATAATATTACCCTATTTTTTTAATCTGCTTATAGCGTAGATCGAGTTTCGTTATGATACTCAATTGCCAAATCAATTCATTGGCCCTATTATAAAATAGAACTGATGTACATATTTACATTATTTACAACGACGTTCGTTTATGAATATATAATAGGTATAGTATGAATAGTTTAGCTAAACAATTGCACATTTGGACGTCGATGTTGGTTGTAGGTGGGCTTCTTGAGCTACCTGAATACCCATCGCGTATCAAATCGTTTTTAAAACGAGTAAACTCAGTGGTGACGACAGAGGAGACTGAGCGTGCAATCGTTATCGGTAATGTATTAATAAATGTGAAAGATTTATACATAAATTAAATGTGACTAATTTGATAGATAAATGATGGAGTCGATTGAGGACTATCGATGCATTTCTATCTCTGTATGTAGACCATTACGAAATATATTTGAACCCTTTGTGCTTGAATATTGCCTGCAATAGGAATACTATATGCAAAGGTTGCAGTATTATAAAAAAACACGCCAGAATACACAGTGTTGCAAAACGCGCGAATAACAAAAAAGCGTATATTTTAAGGATAGATTTCTTGCTGAATATATATAACGTCGATGTCCCTTTAGCAAAAATCTTGAGAGTTTATTCTTCATTGCTGTTTTTCTCTCAGTAACATCAAATAATTTATTATGCTCAGAGAAAGAAAAGGGAATACTGTTAAACTTAATCTGTACTAGAAAATCTATTTCAAATTCAACAAACAACGTTTAATTATTTGTGAAATTTAGCTCCCGAATTCGTTTATTTCTTACTACTTCGAATGCTGTAAGCATCAGTTGTTAAAATTAGCTGCAAATATCATCGGAATATCACGAAATCTATCCTTGAAATATTCACGCCTAATCACGACATCAGTACAGTTACATATTATTGCAAGGAATTTAATTTACTTCTCACAGATATTCTGACTTTCTGGTTTATCCCTATCAAGTATAGATTAGAGCTGCAAAACGTCACATTTACAAGTTACAAATTCCTCCCATACAAAGTTACACGCACAATAGTAAATTTGTTCTATCTTATAATCGTGATGCACAACTCCGTTTACGAGTGAAATCTCATGACGAATCGTGACGAACTGAATCCGTTTGTTATTAATCACACTTTCACTTCCACTTCCACGCTGTTTGAGTACATCGTAACATTCTATATCTATTTTAATGATTCACGTATTCACAATATATATATATATTTTTTTTTTATATATACATACACACACGAACACAGACATCCTTTTCTTATTTTATCACGTTCACGTTCGCGATTGTTTTCCGCGTGCGATTGTTTTTATCAATGCACAATCTATTTTCTAGAGCTAGCTGGATATCTTCTGTCAAAAATTTAAATTTTCCGTAATGATATTCCTCCCGATCATTTCTTCTTACATTAATTGTCAACAAGTCGTAATCTTAGCTGAGCAGTGAATTTTAGAAATAACATAAGGTAAAATTATTTGCACACTTCCACTACACGAAATATCCCTGATAATGTCGAATAACAAATATTTCAAGTACAAAGGGTTAATATTCTTTACATAGACTCCATCATATGTATTTATAAGATATTCAAACTTTTGCACACTTCACCGTATTAAATCCTTAGATTTAAACTGTTATCGAAATACCCATAAATGCTAACATGATCATGCTTTTCACATTTACAAGTCATTCTTGGTTTGGTCACTTCTTTTAAAATTAATAGTTTGGAACTCGTTTCAGACGATTTGATTTGCACAAGAGTCAATCAAACAAATCGATATTATGTAGCTAACACATTTCAGCTAGCTTCATATCCTCTTCAATATTGCTCCCTTACATCAAAATAATAAACAGTCGCCCAATTTTACATGTATCTTTTGCATTCATAAGTATGCATATCTACTTAACTTAATTATGTATTATATCTATATTTCAAGACACTGGTCTAATTTTGCAAATGACATGTACTTAATATATACACGTGGAGTACTTATTTAAAAAGTACAGTATCAGAAAAGAGTAAATCCAAAATGATTAATTTCGATATTTTTTTATATAATCGCAACTAAAACAAACAACTCTCTAGAATTGACACATTTCGGAAATAGTAGCCCCAATATAACAGTTTTTCATACATCGCAATAAAAAAATCAATGTAATTTTAAACATTGCGCGTTTTTAAACCAAAAATCTAATGAAAATCATTTTTTATATTTAATCAGTGAGGTTTCAACTTAAATATAAATAACAGATTAATTACGTATATAATTTAATTCTGTATTAAAATACTTCATTTATTTTAAAAGTGCAAATCTATGTTCTTTCTTTTGGACTTACATTCTTCCGTTTTGCAAATAATTATATTATTGCGAATTATTAATCGCAATGAATGACCGGTATTAACTAAAATTGAGGAACTTAACTATTTTGATTCATATTAGAGAGCAATATACAAAGAACCAACACCGATCAGTCTTGAAATTATAGTAATTAATAAAATACAGGTCTTATACACATTGCAAAATATATAAATATAGAAGAATAACAACTAAGATTTCTGTAATTGTTATGTGATAGTCGACAGTTACAATATTAATTTATAGGCCCTTGCATAGAAAATGGATCGCAATTCAATACAAGTTGTCCCATGTTTATATTGGGCTTACATTGGACAAATGATGCGTAAACACATGCATGCACGCTCCTCGTGTAAAATAGATATTGTAAAAACGAAAATTCTTTACAACCATCGACACGTAAAAGTGCTGTGTATCTTTGTAAATATTAAATGGATTAATTATCTGTATATAATAATTAATTACTATTAGTTGGCAAACGTGTTCTTTCATTGCGCAGCAAATTTTCCTCCGCAAGAACTATTCGAGAATCTTTGTGACATATATTACGATAATTAATCTTCATTAAAAATTTATCATTAGCTTAGGTAATTGTAGTCTGAAGTCACTGGACCTACCTAATACGCAAATGTTTAAAAGATAGTATATAACGTAATAAAAATCCCAACCCCGTATAATCAAGTTGTTTGACGATACGAATATATCATAAATAACAACTTTGATCCTTAGATATCTTCGCAGAATTTACAAAGAAAAGAGAATGACAAAACAAATTTTAATAAATGCATAAACTCGGTTCAGAATCAAATTTAGGAAGTTTAAAAAAATAAATTTTATATAACATTTTTGTTTATGTTTCATTTCTAATTTAATAAGAAATAAATAGTTATAACATGTTGTAATATATTGTCAAAATAATAGAATTAATGTACATGTACATAACATATGCGTACTTTTTTAGAAGTTTCGAAATTGTTGTAGAACAAAGAAATCCTTAGAATACTTGCACTTGTATTAATTTTAAACGCTTGGATATCTAAGGATCTCTTTTTATTTTTAACGCTTCCCGTTAAATTAATCTAAATCACATTTTAACATAGTTTAAATATCATATATGCATGCCAAAAGAAATGGGGTGTAATGAATGTCTTAAAAATAAAAAAAACTCATAGTTATTAACAAAAATCTAATAAGATAACAGCTACACAATAGTGATTTGATCAAAGAAAAAAAGGAGACTTTAGATAAGATGAATTTACTTATCTACAATTAAACCACGCGGACGACAAAGTTAATAATGTCTCCGAATTATTCTACGTATGGCAATGCTTAAAGTGTTACCATAAGACACTTTCGGATATATAAAAAATTCATGTACCTTTATAGTATAATAATATTAAAAATGTACGGCATGTATAACGTAGTATACACTCGTATATACGAAATCCAATAAAAACCCTTAACAGTAGACCCAGTGCTTTAGACTTAGCACTCGAATACCGTTACGGTGACTTAATTGTCTTCATTGTCATCGGCACGTATACGCGTACAGCCGTACACATTCGTTAAATATTTCCTTCCGTATCGCGTGAACGCGGTACGGTGTCTCCGATCGAGTACGATGAAACATTGACTGCCGTCCGTACGTCGATCGGCGCTAAATAATCTTAACTAAATTTCGTAGTACCGACGGTAATTGTAGCTATAATTTAGAAGAGGACAGCGAATCGCTAACCAGTTAGCAGGACTGTCCCGTGTAGAATTCTGAACCAAGCCAGTTCGAAAACCGGTTGAAAACTAGAATTAACACCGTGATTACAACTTTGACGAGCTCAGCCTCTAACGTGCCACAGGCACGCGGAGGAGCGTCCACAGCGTGGAGACTCGAAACTCATCAAGATATTACATCAATACCCGATCAAAATGTAAAAGTGCGGTTCCAGTTTCCTGAGAACTGTACGCCGTAATCTCGCTATAAGTATAAGCCGCGCTGGGTCGTCATCGGCGACTCGTTCCGAGTGCGACAACGAAAGCGCCAAATGAATGTAGCGGGTGGATGATCGAGCGATCCTTATTCAATTCTCGGTATTTACAGGCTCGCGCGCGTGATGAATTCGCACGTGCTTGTTGTGATTGGACTTGGTGCCGCTGGACTTGCCGCAGATGTGACACGTGTACGGCCGCGCGCCCGAATGCACCCGTAGGTGTTCCTTAAGATAGTAAGAGCGGTGGAAGGTCTTGTTGCATACGTCGCACGTGTACGCCTTGTTCTCCTCGTGCTCCTTCACGTGTCGCAGGCAGTTGTACTTGCGGATGAACTGCGCGCCGCAGTAGTTGCACGTGTACGGCCGCACATTCCGATGGGAATTCATGTGCGCCGTGTAATCGCTGTGACGGTAGAACGCCGCACTGCACTGATTGCACTTGAACGGCTTGGTGCTGCGCGCCGCGTGCGTCCACTTGTGCAGCTGCAGATTCCACTTGGTGCTGAACGCCTTGGAGCAGACCTGACACTCGTACGGCCGCTCGCCGTTGTGCACGCGCATATGCACCGCCAGCGACGATCGCAGGTAGATACACTTGCAGATCGGGCACTCGACGTTCTCGCTCTCGCGCTGAGCGTCGGGAACGAATCGGCGATTGTGGGCGCGACGCATGTGACGCGTCAGACTGGCCATGTGGATAAATCGCTCGTTGCAGTACGTGCACGCCTTGGGCTTCTCGTCGTGCGTCTCCTTGTGCCAGGCGAGCTTTTTCTTCGTGTGGAACACCTCGCCGCAGTGGCATATATAGTCCTTGAGCTTCTTCTTGATGTTGAGATGATGCCTGTTTTTGTGCTGGGTCAGATTCGAGTATCTGCGGAAGCTCTTCTAACTTCTGCTTAGTGAGGAACGCCTTGTCGCACACGGTACATGGGAACGGCTTGATGCCCAGGTGACGTTTCATATGGAGCTTGAAGTTCTGCTTGCGATAAAAATACTTGCCGCATTGGCCACACTCTAACGGATGTATCTTTAGGTGAGCGTTGAACAGGAACACTGACGGGAATTCCTCGTTGCATATCTGACACTTGGCGGTTTCGCGTATGCGTTTATTCACGTCGGCGATATGCATGCGCCGGTGATGCGCCTGCAGGGACTTTTCGCTATTGAATCGCTGATTGCATATTGTACAGATTACCTCGATGTTCGACGGTATCACCAGATTCTCGCCGATCTTCTGATCAGCTTCGGCCTTTGTCAGATCCGATCCAGGCTGCGACGGTGGCTGCAACTGATGCAAAAGTGGTTGCTGATGATGGTACAAGTGCTGTTGCATGTGTATACTCGGCATGAATATATCGTCGAACATATTAATGCGACTATCCAGCAACTTAATGTCCTTCACCTCCGGTTGATCCAGCTGATCTCTACTGCTACTGGGCATCGCATCCTTGTGCACCGTTGTGCTATGAACTCTACGTTCCTTTGGGCAATCAAACACTTCGCTACAATGGGTGCACTTGAATGTTCGTTTGGTCGGCGTCTTTCGGTCCCGATCCAGAAACAGGCTCGAAGTAAAGTGCGTGGCTAACGATCTACTGTCCAACAACGGCCCGCTGATCTCGTTGTCAGATCCTTCCGATTCTTCCCAGCTTTCTCGAGCCAACAGATCGTAAGAAGTGGACATGCGCGACGATTCCTGACCCATGTACAACTACACAATAAAAAGCATCTTAGAAATATGGGAAACGCATTATACGAAGAATATGATCAATTTACAATTTATAAATTTATATGTAGATATTCACTATCAATATTTTTAAATATGAATAAATGTAATTGTAATAAGTAATTTTACGTTTGTTATATTATTAGATTTATATTACTCCATTTGATTTGCATAAGTTCTAACTCAATTACATTCATTTAATCTCTATACAATTTATATATAAATTATCATGTAGCATCATTACCATAAGATAATTTTATTAATATTTTTTCTCGACTACATAATTCCATTATTATTATAATATAAATACATATAATAAAAAAGAATACTTATGAAAATGAAATATGAAAACTTTATGGTAACAATCACGGTAATTTCGTAAGAATTTTGCAATTTTACAAAAATAATGCAACATGACATTTGTCCCCTTTAATAATTGGCCTTGAAATGTAGCGCATAAGTCAGCATATTTTAATTTTAATAACTACAAAAAAATCTATTTAATAAATCTCAATAAATTATAAATTTATTATAAAATAAGTAGATAAATAAAAAAATTTTTTCTTTTACGTAATGTATCTTTTATTACATGTTAGAAAAATCTGCAGATAGTTATATAAATTAAAATGTTTATGCAACGTCTTTGTAAATATGAAAGGATGATTGCAAATCGTATAAATAACGAAGATGCAAATAAAGAAGTACTAGACCTCTAGACCTATACTATAGGTACATAGAGATATGAAGAATAATACAAACCTGCCATGCGGACTGTTCTGTGCATCCATTACTCTCTTGTTCCGACAGTTCGCCCCTAGGCGGCATGGTCTCATCGGCACGCATATTAATACTTTTCACCTCCTCGTCGATACCTATTGCACCCTCGCTACTCGCCATAGATTGCTGGCTGGTCGCACTCACCGCTTTCTGAGATGAGTCACTTATAAACGTACTAGGAACTAATATTTGCAGTCCGTCGAATTCAAAGACATTCATTGGCCCGGCGTGAGCATCTTCATTTATGTTGAGCAGTTCCATCGATTGCTTCGGCATCAACGACTTGGCAGAGTGAAAGCTTCTGGATTCGGTACTGGTTGTGGGATTGATTGATTCAGAGAGATTCAAGAGGTTTTGCGTCTTAGTGCTCGTCGTAATGGAGTACGACTCGTGCATCAGGACGGACGACTGCGAGTGTATCACGGGGAATGAACTGATGTGCTCGGTTATCACTGATTGATGGTACGCGTAACTACTGCTCGATTCCTGAACCTTGGCGATACTTCCGCACACCGCCATCTGCGTCTCCTGATGCTGATGGTCAGTCTTGATTTTCTCTTCCTCCACCTGAGAACAGTCGATTGGATCTTTCTCCGCGGTGTTACCCACGCCGTTGCTGTCCTCGTCGTGAGTTACGCTATCGCTGTCCACATGGTGAAACGAATGCATGGACGTGGGTGAACACGGTTTACTAAGATCTTTCCTAACTCTTAACACAGAAATGCCGCTGATCGTGGACAACGGCGTGTGCGATCTGACGCCGCAATCCGCGAAAGGCGTGTGCGGACTGGGAATCTCGTCTATCTCCATGTCCGCCTCATCGAAATTGTCCTCCTCGTCGATCTTCTCGTCCTCGTCCACGTCCTCATCGTCATCATCGTCATCGTCGTCATCGTCGTCGTCGTCGTCGTCGTCGTGCATGGCCGCGGCGTCGTCGAAGCCGGCACGGTGACGATACGCGCTGAGATTTTCGCACGAGCCATGTTCCGATCGCGACTTATAACGGCGCACGATGCCTACGGTTCTACGGTTCTTCCTTCTGGCGACTGGGGACGCGGGCGCTGAAAAACTATACTTATAATTATCCGAATGAAAAGTTCTTTCAAGTCTTTCCAATGCGTCATTTATTTTCGTGCAGTCTACTCTGTACGACGAATTGCAAGTTTTCTCTAGCATTCTCAGTTCGTTAGCTATGTAATTGCTCGAACTCCATTTGTTCTCTTCCTGGATGTCGGGCAATATATGATCCTTCTCGTGGGAGCCCGGCATCGTGACTACCGTATCGTGAATCACGCTCTCCTCTCGTTCTACCGGAGCGGTTTTCTCTGCCGATCTCTCCTGATCGTTTTGTGTATTACTCTCCTTCTGAAGCGAAGCGTTATTAAGCTCCGTTTCCATTATGGTTATCAAGTTCTCCAATTTTTCTACCGAGTTAAGCTCGGGTTGGACAGAGTCCTTCAATGCATCTATTGCTATCAGACCCCGCGGTGATCCAACGTTACTGTTGGTGTTGCTGTCGCGACTCGCGGGTCTTTCATCGGCGAACACTTCCGATTCGCGCTCGCAAGCTGCAGCGTTAATATCAGCTGTCCCATTGGGTATTTTTCTATTGGATACATTCACGTACTCTTCATCGATAACTTGTGTAAACTGTTGTGTTTCCGGTTGCTCATACGTTACAGATTTACACTGCAAGTCCGTGGTCGAAATGTTGTTTGACGGCTCCTCGTCCATCATATCTGGCAATACACTCTCCACTTTATCATCGGAGTTATCTATAGCGCAGGCAATTGTAATAGACCTAGAAATAGCATTGTATTCATGATGCACCGTACTTTCGCCGGGAGGTGCAGAGCTTTGTGTCTGCTGTCCCCGGTGATCGATCGGCAGCGTGCTGCTGTTGCTCTCCTCCCTCCCTCTGATGGATGTGTCCTCGTTCTGCAGCACAGGCGAGGCTGAGAGGGCCACCGCCGGTAGAACCTGCCCGGATTCAGACTCCGTCTCCGGCAAAATCTCGGGCAGAATCTGCTTCGGCTCGGGACTATTTACAGGAACTGTCAGGGTTCTGACGTTGCTCTCCCCAGCCATAGTGACCACTGGTCGGACCCTCGTCGTCGCGCCAGGAATAGCTGCAACTGGTGAGATCATTTGGACGGTGGGTATTTGCTGTTGGTACATACCATATGGATTGTACAGCATCTGCATCATCTGATTGGCTTGCGGCGCCATCGCGTACTGCGGTATCATCATGGTCCCATTGTTCACGAATTGCTGATAACTGAATGAGGTGAACTGCGGCGGCATCATGGTACTTATGGGCGGACATTCGAAGATGGGCCCTACGGGATACGGAGAGTGAGTAGAAATGTGCGCGTTCTGCGAGACTTGGGAAGACGCCTGGGGCGCCTGGATGGAGGTAGGGGTCTGAAGCGCAGCTTGCGGCTGCAATGATAACGGTAATGACGTTCCTGCTGACGCTGGGAGAGCTTGCTGCTGCTGCTGCTGCTGCTGCTGTTGTTGTTGCTGCTGCTGCTGCTGTTGCTGGGTCTGTTGCGATGAGGCGCTGGCTTTGATGAGAGCATCTATAACCTGTTCCTTGGGGTGAGTATCCAGATGCTTCTGCAGACTGATGCCCTCGCGCAAATAGAGGGTACACACGGGACAGGCCACGGCCCCGACGGGCGTTCCCGCACAGCTGAGCTCCATCGTTATCTACGGCCGTCGGTCGAACTTTACGCGTACAATCGAATTGGCGAGCCAAGGTAAGAGCGTACCACGCGTACGGCGTGCCGACAGAACGAACGGATTTTGTCGTACGTAGGCATCCGCTTGTCGTTCAAGACCGATCGCAATCGTGTTGCCCGTGTGTGTATACGGTATGTCTCTCTTCTTCCTTCTCTCTCTCTTTCCCTCTCTCTCTCCTTCCTCTGCCCGTGCTGGCCACGCTCCTCTC
>VBVR01001261.1:0-32463 GCA_011638315.1 Tetramorium parvispinum | reverse complement strand
TAATGAATGAATATGAATGAAACATATATGTGTATCTGTATGATGTCAGTACTGTATGATTTATATGACTCTTTAAAACATTAAACAAATTCTATATATTATAAATATTACACGACAGAGAGATTTTTATACCTTGTTTACTGATTTGTCAAATTTTAAGCATGTCGAATTATTTAATACGCATATTTTTATATTAATTTTTTTTAAAAAGATTGTGATAAACACGCGATACATTTTTAAAATGTATAAAATATTTCTATATATATTAGTTGAGAGACGAATGACAACTATTTTCTTCTAAATAATGTTAAATAACATTTTGCGTGTGTAAGAACAATTTAAAGTGTGAACGAGCGAATTGAAAGCGACCAGTTTTTTTTTAAACTATTGAGATGTAGGAGGCCATTTCTTGATATGAATACGGGGGAAATAATGGACCGCAAATGTTCCGGGGAAGTTCTCACAAAGCGATGGGAATCGTTGAGGAGGCAATAGTATTACTTTTCCTTTATTTCTCTCAACTCGTGCTCTCCCCCGCACTGTCCCGATCTTGCCCTTTCTTTCTTCGCTCGATTTCTTCCATTCCATATCCAGCATCATTATACGTGACGAAGTGTAGTATTGCTTGGATTGTATCGCGCAAGCTGAAGAAGAAAAGAGAGAGAAAACAAAACAAGGAAAGAGAGAAAGACCAGTGATAGAGAGGGGGGAAGGGGGGCAAGATGAAAAAAGAGAGATTGAGGGGATGAAAGGAACGATTGTGGATTTGCCGGTGGTTTGGATGCCACGGCTGCTCCGGTCCGAGAGACGCGGCGCTGGCTTTATGCTTCTGGTACATAAATTTCCTGTGAATGGCGCGCGTATGAGCCGGCGCCCACCGTTCTGTGGCCTACCCCCGCTATCGTCACCCTTCCCTGCATCGTCGAGATTTTCCCCGGTCTTTTATCGTTGTTTCTCTTTCTCTTTTCTGTGCCTCCCGGTTCCGTGCCTCCTTCGGATCTGCTCTATCCTGATGGTCGGAGGTCTGATCCTCCCCTCTGCGAGATCGCCCGTCTGTTTACGAAAGCGTCACCGGACGCGAGGATGACACGTGAAGAAATTTCCAAATTTATAGACCCCGCGGTCGCCTCCCACCGGCTCTGTTGCATCGTCGATTAGTTCCAATGTCCTCGAGAAAAAAGCACAGTAAGGCGGCAGGCGGTGCTTACGTCCTATAAATCTTCGCGTAACCGGTGCGTTGAATCTATCGAGGGAGACCGCGCGATTGGTTACGCGCGTTATAGAGTAATAGCGGAGGAATTATTTGTTTAGCTGGCGATCCGCGGTATCCATTGGTCGCGATCTGCTTCCGTTGCGCACCAACGAATTTTACGGAGACGCGCGATTTGGCGAAACGCATCGGCGATGAGGTACGGTGGATGATGGGGGAAAAAGAGGGAGACACAGAGTCAGTCAACTGCAAATGGGTGTGCTTTAGGGGGGTAACCGGGCACCGACGGCGCCATCAGCAGCAGCTGCTGCGAACCTTTAAGATCTTCAGGAAATCTTCTTACCTTGCCTTTCCTTCTCGAGAAACTGACGAGGCGGGGTCATGCCGAGGCAAGAAACAAACATTTGTTTAAACGATCCCGACAAGTCACGGCTATAAATACCTGCGGGTCGTTAATCTTGTCTTCGGTCGCGCCGGTCTTTCGTTAATGTATAATGTATTCTCACCCCCGTAGCTAAAACAATCAATTCATTGGAACCTCCGACACACCGACGAGACTCGGTTCATCAGGGGCGCGACTCGGGTATAGGAAAAAAAGGGAGAAAGAGGAAGAGAAACGGTGTCGATAGAGACGAATGGCTGCAGCCGGGATCTTTCTTGTTTCGGGAATAATGGCATCATCGTTGACTTAATGTGATTCCGCGAGCATTGTTACGGTTTTGCAGTACGAACCGTCTGTAAGAATTTCGTAATAAAAGCGACGTTCGATCCTGACTAGGAAATGCCAATGCTGGTATAAGTCATTTCGGCCGTTTGCCGTAACTGCGCCGTGAATACCGGAAGCCCCGACGCCGCAAAATGATGGCACGCAACCCGTAGCTTTAGAGAGTCTACTACTAGAGCTCCATTCGACGGGCTACCCACACGAAAGCGCTATAACGTCCTTCTGCAATGCCCGCCGGTAATATCCCTTAATGCATGTCGACGACATCGCGATTGCTACAAAAGGGGACCGTACATCGTTTCGATATTGCAACACTGTTCCTGTGGAAAATGGATTATATCGATTTTTATTAATCTTACGCGGTCTAGTTTGTTTTGCCATTTTTAAATTAGTACTACATTTTCTAGCAATTCTATAAATAATTGAAAATCCAAATATAATTTATTATATTCTAATACATAAGGCATGAAGCAATATAAAAAATTCAGTAAATCAATTTAAGTTAATCTAAAGTTATATATCTAATAAGGATATAATATTCATAATTTCGATTGTCAGAATGCATTAGAGGTCTAATAGACTAAAGAAAAAAGTAAGAAAGAACGTTAGAAACGTTATTGAATTATTGTCTGTTAAAATTTAATGGTACCATAAGTCTATGTTTCGGTCTATGCGTCGCTCATAATAAAATATGACGATAGAAAATGCAAATATTCATTAGTTTCTTGCTGAACGTCTCGCAAATAGATTATCATTCATCCGTAAGATTCATTGTAATTACTTGTCTAGCGTCTAATATCGCTCCGATCTGACGTATAAATATTTCGGTCTCGCGGTATCGTTTTTGCATGCGTTCCCTCGTATGTCACAGCCGACGACGGACCACCGGCGACAACGAGAAACAGATTCGGGGAACAAATTCGTGATGTCGGCGAACGCAGGAGGATCGCAATCCTCGTTTGCCGGGGACGAATAAGGAGAAGCGGACCCCCCGGGGCGTGCGGACCGCCCTGAAAATATTTTTAATTTTATTACGGCCTGTAATATGGAAATTCTATGGTCGCGGTTATCAGGTGTGAATTGAATTATAGCGACTGCCGGTCCTATTATTTATACATGGCCGGGAAACATGTTCCCGCTTTCGCCGTGCTATGCCGAGCGTTCACGAGTCGGTGATAGGAAACACGCGGTGTGCCGATGGTAGTCTATAAAGCCATGTGTCGGAGCGGTACTAATTCGTTATCCACACAGAATGGCGAGGCTACGCCGTCGTATCGCGATACGGTGTACGAATGTGCGACGCCTATAATCAATTCTCGAGCGCTTGCAGCATCCGCGTTAAGGAATAAGGTTTGACCTATTGATACAAACGATTCAATTTCTTTCTTCGCTTCTCGTTGTATCTGGAGAATTTTGCACCTTCCTTTCGAAATCATTTTGTTAATCTCTTCTCACACATGAATCGGCACGCGTAATTTCATAATATCGCCTCAAATTTATCATCTGCTCGTAAATTTTTTATGTAAAATTTCTTAGAGAAACATTTTTGAGATACCTTGTATTTCGCCGCCGTATAATGGCCGATGATATCTCTTGGAACCCCGCTAATGGTCAATTCACTGGGCACAATGGGGCCTGAGGAGTAGTCGCTAATTGATGCTGTATCGATCGGCTTTGGATCTTTTCGAAAATCGTGGAATCGTAAAAGCACCGCGGAATATCATTGAACTGATGTATGATTATTAGAGAAGGCGGACAGAGAATCAATTTTCACAGATCATTGTAAAAACGTTCCATTTATATAATAATAGTTTACCTACTGCGCACGCGGGAAACAGAGATTGATGGACAGAGATTCACGGTTCATTTATTATCCAAGATTATATGCACCTAAAATTATTTTTCACGTAAGAGATATTTTATTTAAACAACTTATGTAATTTTATCGCTTATCTTTAGACAAAAGAATAAAATCGGGAACAACAAATTATATAACTATATAATTGACATTTAATTACGTTAAAACTTAAGTCTATATTTAACGTGACGAAGACACAAAGATTCTTTTTTATCCTCAAATTCAGAGACTTCAATGTTTCTCAATATGTTTAATGATGCATCTTGCAATGACTGCTAAAAAATCCTTGATGATGATTAGTGAGTACGACGCGTCGTGTTGTCGTACATGTCTTCTGTCCGCGTAGCTGACCTATTTCAGATCGCTTCGAATCTTCTGCCAAACGAGGAAGTAAGTGGATACGAATAACGTCGCGCATATATCAGCTCGAGATGCTCATATAGCAGTCTATATGGCTTCTCTGCATGGCTCCATATAAACGTATAGAAATGTCGCTCGTTCTCTCATGCAATAAAATGTTCTTTTCGCAGGCTGCTAGCTTTCTTTTTTCTCCATCTCGTTCTAAGCTTTGTTCATCAATCTACGTATTGTTTGGGTTTTCTTGTTTTAGATCGTTTTTCCTATATAATTGATAATATGAAGTTTTAAAGTTTAGGGAAAATATCAATTTTATATGTACTTTTGTAAATTAATATGCGTTCTAAGGAATTTATCTTAAGTTTATTAATAAAGTTAATTTTTTAATCTCTACATACAAAAAGAAATTGGTCTTGGATAATTATATATAAAAAAATTGTGAATATTATATTTCAAAATAAAGTGTTTTATTATAATTCTCCTATTTGTGAAGATAATCGAACGATACGAAACTCGAACTAGCGAGTATGTTAAGTGATACAATGATTTTTTGGACACAGCTTGGCAACAGTTCTGCCTGGTTCACTTTTTACGCTCGCCCATTCAGAAAAATAGAAGTTTACGAGCAATTCATGGAGTGTATAGTAACCTAGTGACACGTGGAATTTGACGATGTTTCGCTTATTTCTATTACGAAAGTGCTTGCCATTGTTCGCCTCCTCTCCTTTTGAATTGCTGTGCTGTCCTAGTTTGCATTAGACCAATTTTGTTTCGTAATTACAATGTATTGTGTCTTCTGGAGAGACGCGAGAAGTGTTGCTGCAAGTTTATTTTTACGAAATTAGCATCCTATTTTTAGAATTTCAATATAATTGATGGACTTATTTAGATGATTTTTATTCTTAACATTACCGATTGATTTCTTATAGTTACAATTTTAAAAGTTAGATGAAAGGAACCAAAACATTTTTATTTTTCTATATTTTTGAGAAAATATATAGATTCGCGTATACGTAATTATAACAATTATTTTTGACGATTTGCGATAGATAGAATTTAGAAAATTTCAATCATTGTCAACGCGTCGCATCTCTATATTTGCGATTACACCTCGTTCGCGCCGAAGTTCTCACGCCAGTTTCGCCAAGATTACGCCGCCGACTTCGAATGACCAAGGATCTTGGGAATATTACGGCCCACTCAGTACAAAGGCGTGGAAGCTCACCCCTCGTAAATATTTCCAATAAATATCATCGATACCTACCGTTGGCCAACGCCTACGTCGCGCGCCAAGATCACACTTTTTCGATGGCTTTGTACCGCGTTATGTTTGATCAATATTCATTTTCACGAATTTTTATAACCTATATAAATTTCCTATCGTGTAATAATATATAGTTGCATCCTGTACAAATATGTGAAAATATTTAACTTATTTATTTATAACGCTTTCTGATAAATGTAATTTTCTTTCCCATCTTAATAAATCTGTCTAGAATTTTTGTTCAAATCGTTTGCTAAAAATAAAACGTGTGTATATCGGCGCGCATGTATCGTGGCACTATAGCCAATACCAGACATATTATTGGCACGAAGCAAAATATGATTTAACATATATTCCGTTGTATTTTCGACCAACCAAATTTGTCGGCGTGAAGTCTTGTTTTGAACTCTCACTATATCTTTTAAAAACTACTTTTAAAAACTAAAATTATTTTGTATAATTTTTCAGTAAAGTTAAATTTTATTCGTTTAATTTTTTAAATATTTTTTATAAAAAATTATAAAATTATTTTTCTCGAAATAAAACATTCAACTGTCACAGAGTATAGAGACATAATAAATAATATTTAAGTTTGTAATCAATATACATAAAGTAATTTACGTAATCATTAAATGATTCCGAAGCTGGCATTTGCGATACTAAAAAGTGAAAATTAGGAGGTGTAGCAGGAAGCTTTCCGAGACGCGCGACGGATGCTGCGTGAACTCGTGCGAACCGTCAGGAAGATGCACACAATGCGGGCACGGTCCGATAATCCTGATTTAGACGGGCCCATATATTAGACTAAAGATCGTGAAATTGAATGGTGGAATCAGCGAGAGAACGATCCGGCTGTCAACTGCGGGGAACGTGGTATATCGTGCGAAAAATAAACTGCCCCTAACGCGAGTGGGGTTGGTAAATTTCGCAGGTGGTCCAGAGCTACCTGTATCCTTCATCCTTCTCTTCTCTTTTTTCTCTCTCGTCCTCTTTCTCTCCTTTCGACTCTTCTTCGTTTGTCGCGCTTTGCGTTCCCGGAGTATTCCTTTCTGTCGAGGAGTGCCGCGAATGTCCTTTCCCGAGAAGGCTCGTAAATCCTTGCATTTACCTCGCGCCTCCTGTCCTTACTTGGAGCGTAAATACGCGAATCTCGACTCGTCAAAGGCGAGGCGCACGCTGGCATTCGCCAGCCATGATTGCGTCATGGCATTGTTCGTTGTGAATTTTTAATCTTATGTTCTTACATCATGCGCATCACATGTAATTACTAAATTGTTAATCTTACAGCACTATCACTGTTCGCGATATTGAAGAATAAATCTATTTTTATTACGTGAATTATATTAAAAGTTGTAAGAAATTATATTAAATTAAAAGCATAAGTATTTATTAAATCATATTTAATTAATAAATTCATTAAGGGTCAGTTAAAAGTGAAAGTGAGCCAAGGACATAATTTCAGAAGCTCTTATCTTTACTTAAGAAAAGACTCCATTAACATTGAGGCATTTATCTCACTGATTGTAACGAACCTGAACGTGAATGATTCCACGTTTATAAAAGTCCTTTGGTTTTTGCATCAGAATTATGTACAATTACCTTCTGCACCTCACCGTTCGACGTAAATTTTAAGATGTGAAACATATGAGCAACAGAAGCGGCTATAAACAGAATAGGGAAATATCTTATGTCTAGTCAACGTCGTATTATTATATCGGATATAAAAGCCATACCATAAGTCCGTTATTAATGCGACCGATATTCATTCCGTACTCATCCGTAGATATAATCTGTCCGCCTAAGCCAATCGAATAGCTACGTCTAAACCCGTAATTACCATTAGCCCACCCATAGCGGGGTGCGACGTTACAAGCCGATTAACGAAAGTTTCAATTTACCTTGCACTGTATTCTACGCCTGTTCATCTAAAACGTGTATAAATAGTATAGTACACACCATGTTATTACTTTTTTAAACTTGCATTATTTAGCTAATATCTCATAATATCTTTCTTTCATATCGTAAAAAAATACTTTGTTTATTAGATTTTTCTGTGGTATCTCTGAATAGAATGGGTTGAGTAATTAGCATATTTAACGATGTAATTGTTATAAATAATTTTCAAAATCTCATAAAAATCCTCATCATAACGATGTGAGTATTGACGAGATAGAATCCGTAAAGTACGTGTCTTTGATGTCGATGTCTTCTCTGTCGAGAAGTGCCGGTGTTACAATCATCGAGTCATCGTGCCCGTGGCGGGAGCGTGCCTTTAGGGTTTCTCACCGGTGTTCATCACCGACGTCGTCACGTATCGTTATTTAACGTAAGATTCGAGTCAATCAATCATTCGTTAGCGATATGCGATACGTGATCGCGGCGCGCGATCGTCTCGTGCGGTCTATTAAGCTTGCGCTATTAATTAACCAGAAATAGGGGATGACTTGCGATATTGTATATACATGCAGGTCTCATGAGACGAAGGTATGCAGCGATGGTAATCATCTCGCTGAGATGAAGTCGTTTAGAGATGCCGTTTAAAGTTTCCTCCGAAGCACGCTGCAGTCGCGGCTGTCGCTAAGCTAAGGATTATTAATTATTTCTCACTGCGCTTCCTTAGTGATGAATGTTGCCTTCTTTTTTGTTTCAGACCATAACGAGGAATCTGCAACCGGAGAAACGGTGAGTATCGGGATGACTTGTCGTTCGGACACCTCTCGTGTAAACACCGCGGTCGACCGCCTCTCTTTCACTCCGCAGATATCTGTACCGCGTTTACAACACGGTGCAGAATTTCTCTCCTTGTAGACAGGGGATGATGCATGAGCGTACTAAAACACATTAGCGAGATCGACGGAGTGGTGTCGCGCCGCGGTAACCCGATGCGCGAAAAGAAAAAAAAGATATTAGTCGATAAATCGTAACGCTCGTGGAAGTTATAGTAATAATTATAATGGTCCATTCGAGAAAACGTGATACTTCTCACTTGATCCACATTAGCTTGCCGTTAATTGCTTTTAAATCGACCAATATCCTAATAAATTTTACAAGCTTTTTTTTTTTAATAACATCTCGACGCGGACACGAGCGAGGGTTGTTTATTTATGAGGAATCATTCGGGGCAAAGCATGGTCGCGCATGTTTTCGTATCTACGCACGCACGCTCACATGCACGCACGCACGCACGCACCTGGTACGTCTTTCAGAGGTTTTGATATATCGAAAGGGATGGTGAAACTATTTGGGCCGACACCCCCACCTAATCCGATCCCTTTCGTTTGGAACTTTGGAGATTCCTAGCTTCCCTTAATATATCATCTAGTCGTACAGATCGCGCCCCTCGAGAGGAATCTTTCTGTGTAGGCCGTTTTAACCGACTAGATTCTCCTATCTTCTCTACGTCTATCGAGAGTCGAAGAAAGACATCGTTTTAGACATTGAAGTTGCGCAAGGATTTTACGCGATCGATAAATCGAAATACGCACATCAATACGCACATTATAATTCGGCCATGTCCATTGTTGCAGATTTACTACGGCAATATTACTGCAAGCCTTTCCTCATCTCAAGTATATCATCGACTTGACCAATACATGTCGCTACTATGACAAAAAGGTAAGGGATACAAAGCTGAAATTTGAATTTAGCATAACCAAACGATCGATTTTTATTGACTTGAACAATAGTGATCACTTGGCCACTGAATCGATAATTAATATATACAGATAATTAAAATTTTGGAATAAATATTGTAAATGTAATACAAAACGTAATATAAGAAATAAATAAATTAGAGATTATTACACGCGATTAAAAAGGGGCCACATGCGGGCAGTATCGTTTGATGAAATAACACTGGTGTAGCTACATGAATTTAATGCGGAAACATATCGCGTATCGTTTGAATTTCAAGTCGTAATTCGCTATGTTTATGCACGCGCTCCCTTACCTTTTAGTAATACGAGATAAGAGACATCTTCTCTTCTCACTCTCCCGCAAGCTGTCACCTGCTGCATTCCTTGATCGAGCAGATATACAAATTCTCTCATCCTCAAACTTTACGGTTCAGCTATCTGTTATCGTTGTTTGTCTATCGTATCATTCTTTCTTCCTCGGTTTCATCTGCCATTCTTCATTCGTCCTCATCTTGACATTCTAATATCGCATCGGGGTCAATTCCGATTTGAGATTACTCGAGAGCGGTCCGACTAATTTGTAGCGAGGAGATAGAGGAGCCGCGAGCTAATGAACTTATTAGATTTTCGGAATAGCCAGCTGTTACAACGATTCGATCGGCTGACTGACTGTCGGTTCGAGTCGTTGTGTCGAACGGGAATATGTCCGCGATGCTTTTTGGGTCAGTGCTGTCAAAAAGAAGGACCGAAGACCGATCAATTATATTAATAAGTCGTGGAGTCGGTTTGGTCGCTTCATCTTCCGCTTTTTGTCCCGGCCCCACCGACGTTTGGACAGCCATTTGCCACGCGAGGAGAGTGAAGAATCCCAGGGGGATATGTTTTAAAAACATTATACATGCCGCCGTGAACATCAATAGCGCTGCGGGGCAACGATAATTAACAGAGAGATCTCTCGGTGTCGCCCACGCCTAATTAGAGCGCATTATACATTTATAATGAAGCGCTTAGTCGATCCTTTAATTTTCCTGCCCGTGGCTGATGTCATGGGGGAAAACAAGATTGTAGAGACAAAAGACCTCGCATACCGGTTCGTAAAGATTTTATCGTTGGATATGTTTTTTATTCTCTCAATATTTCGTGTATATTTACATATACAAAACCCTTGCGGTCAATGTACGTGGTGCACGCTGAGTTTTCCCCTTTCTTCTTCTTAAAATCTCAGAAATGTGATAAGCGATTATATTAGATGTGCGATTAGGGAATCTCTCATATAATTAGAGAATTATTTATAAATATAATTGTCATTACAACATTCTCGTTTTCGTAATTTTTTTTTACTGGTTTACTATAAATTAATTTTGCTTTTATTGAGATTGAAAATCGGAGATATTCTTGAACGCGCGAAATTTCTTGCGCATTATCGACGACTGGAGAAAAGAAAATAGGTTCGATATAGCCATTAAGCGCAATACTGCACGATCACCAGGATTGAGTTTCTAATATCTCGCTAAAAGCAAAGTCAAAAAGATTGATTATTATGACGTGATCTGTCATCAGAATAGAAAAAACGAGTGATAACTATTATCTGACATCACTCGGGTTAGAGTTACGCTGTGTATTATTATTATTGTTAAGCGACGTTTTTCAATGATAACGGTAAATGTTAATGCAGCACACAAATATTGTTGTATTTTTTATTAATTTTTATCTGACCTAAATTATTAAATTTATGTTATTTTTATTTTTTCGCAGGGATTCATTTTCATAATATATTTTATAGCTTATTTATCGTTTAAATTTATCAGTAGTGCGTTTAAAAGTATCAACTAAAGATAGATAATAGTACAATTCATGAATATATAGCATTCATTGTTGCTCCTAGGCGAACACACGTAAAAGAATTTTCGAGATACAAATAATTGTGAATCTTTCTTTTGAATCGTGTTGATTAGTTCACAGAGTTGTATTTTTCCTTTCCACTTTTGCAAATTTCGTATCCAACAATTGATTGTTTCGGTTTCCAAACGTTCAGTTTACGTCATATTTGAATGACACGCTCGCACTCAGAGACGTATGATTATCCTCATTGTTTGTAATTGACGGTTTTAAGTGTGATAATTAGTGATGCTAATGAGAACGCCGGGGCGGTTTAGCAGGACAATAGCTTGGTCGATCAAATTATACGCGTGTTCAATTCAATGCGTGTTCCATTAATACATCTGCGTTTCATGCGACGAAGAATATTGTTCTGTTTTTATTACGCAATAATATGTGCATGTAATTATTTATGTTATTAACGCTTCTGTTGTAGGAATTTACAAATGCTGGCGTTAAATATGAAAAAATTGCTATACCAGGGAGGAAAATACCGACCAAGGATATAATCGAAAAGTAAGTATGCAAATAATTTTATTTATAATGTTAAGTGAATTTATATAACAGCAATTATATAATGTCGCCTATGATATTTCTCGTTTTAAAAGTCCTAGTTTGCTTAAGATTGATTGAAAATTGCAAAGTTCGTAGATATACATAGCTTAAAAATTCCTTTTATTGCAACATACTTTAAATTGATTAAAATTCAGGGATATTATTTATTTGTATTTAAAAAATGATTAGTTTGACATGAAATGGCTCTCCATTGAATTGTAATAAACTTCGCCAACAATCCATTCGATTTAATGTCAGGCACGCGTGCAAGACAACGTGAACCTTTTCTGGTACGACTTGCGTTAACCTCTCGCTTAATGCCAATCGTATTTCATATTTATTATCCCTTCATGGCGATTGGCGATTGATCAGCGCGCGATTCGCATAGTGCAGGTGACGGCCGGTTAATCATTCGCCTGCAAATCATGTTACTTTAACAAGGAAGCCGAGTCCAGCGTGTACCGTTTTTCTGGTTCTCGGCATTCCGCCGTCGAGAAACCGAGGGCGAATATCGCCTCTGAAATTTATCGCTCATCGCTCTTTCTCTCTCTCTCGTCCTCTCTTCTTCTCTGGATATTTTCGTTCACTAATTTAGACCGTAAAGCGTTAGCTATATAGCGAATCGTGTTACACTATTCGGAATACTGTAGTTCGCGCAGCGAGGAATGAGTTTAGTTACAATTGATAAGTAATTGGGTGATGAATATCTCGATGATCTTTTTTCGGTTTTAATTGTTTGTCAGTTGTGATATGCAACTTTTATGCATAAATGCGATTTCTTAAACGACGATGGAATTTCTAGTTTCCGTTAGATCTTTTGGCATTTTTAGTTAAAAATGTACATCGTATGTAAAAAACTTAATATTATATTTTCGTTACCTAAAATTATTGAAGATTCATTTTTATTTCTTTTACAGATATTTTAATGAAATTTTAAATCTATAACAAGATATTACAATCTTGCACTTTTATTTTTTTATTTTGAAAAAAAGATTATTTTAAATGAGGACAAAGTGATGTTATTCTTTGCTGTTATAAAATTATCTTTATACTTTTAGAAAGCAAGAAATTCATAAAAGAAGTTCAACAGTTATCAATAGAATGTCAGTAGCTATAACACTTCTTATCTTAACCGACCACGAAGGATCTTGCGTATGAATGGAGAAGATGCAATTACTAAAATTCTCATCCAGCGGTCGTTAAGTAGCCGGAACGGGTTGAATAAAATTCGCGAAATTCTGACAGTATTTAAATTAACGTCCAATTCTTCGTACTTTATTCGTACAGAATGGAGACGCATGTTAACCTTTACATGGCGCCATCATCACGCGCACGTGTGTAGCTCTTCTGCTTGGAATGGTACATGCAAAGCAATCTGACGGGGCCGGTCAGTCGACTAATTAACTGCAATAAACGTCCAATGATTTACCGAACATTGTGCACCGTCCTCATACTCTTGCTCGTCTTCCGTCTCCTGTCTTTCTCCTACTTTCGTTTCCCTTTCTCTCTTCCTCTGTTATCTCTGTGCGTGCAAAGGACATCCCTAAGTGCTATACGGTCGGATAATGTGTAAGGATTGCGTTATACGATCGAGGAAGAGTAATGCGAGAGCGCCGTAATTAGCGGCGATTTCTTACGACGTATAAAAACTATTTATTATTACGATAATAAAAGTATTAATTATCAGCGTCTGCTCCCAAGTGTTGGGAAATGTTTGCGTTCGTGGAGAAATATGAAGACGTTCTACGGCGATATCCGACGCAATTATTTCTCGCGGCGAAGGCGCTACTAAAAACATTCTCGTAAGTGCATCGCGCGAAAAACGTGACACGCACGTAAGCTTTTAACGACGTCGGGCCGAATTTTTCGCCGGCTACCGCATTAAATACTATTTACTCGTTCGACCGAATGGGAAATAAATATACGAGATATTTTTCTGTGCGATGCGGGAACACCGTTGACCACTCGCCAGCCAGCCGAGCGGGTCAAAGCACGACCTTTCGCGCGATCACCCGGCTTCTCGCTCTCCTCCCTCGGTCGTCGATCGGCCCGCACAAAGGACGCGCGGCCCGATTTGTATAATTCGAGGATAAAACGGTGATTCGCATCAACGGTTAATAGCCGACAGGTATGCGAATAGCCTATCGCCGCGGATGCCCGTCTGGTCCCGGCGCACCGCTCTTTTGTTGATCTCTTTGAGTGAGACCTGATGGCTTTTGCGGCTCGGCTGTTGCGCGACGTGTAATTAACTGCATCCTTGATAGGATCAGATCGGTTACCGGCGCTGTGCCGTGGCTGAAAGGGAGGAGAAAGGGAGAAAGAGAGAGACAGTGAAAGAGGCAGAAGGTATGGAGTACTTTCGGAGGTGAAAACGCTAGGCGCCACTTAATATCCTAGATATCCTTGAATTCTGACGAAAACGCGGAGGTGGATGGTGGGTCGAAAAGGTGGGATTAGCGAGCAAGGCTCGAACACAGACGTCGTGTTAAGGAGATGGCAAAGATGCCACCTTTTGCGTTCATGTTTCTCTGAATTTATCCTATTTGTCTTTTTTTTTTTGGCTCATCCTTCGGAGATCCTGGTGTTCGTATCAATGGAATTTATCAGGCAGTAATGTTATTTTACACTGGTTGGGTTTCCTTTTCTTTCGCGCGTCTCGCGGTCGTCACGCGTCTGAAAGATCGAAAGTGTTGATCCTTTCAAGGATATCTTCGCAAATGTCGTCTACGAAGCGCCGCGAACGTGCCAAAAATAGCCTTACAACGGGGCGCTTACGCTCGTTGACACTCGAAAATGGTATTTGGAAGGTAAACGACGTTTCCTTATTTCGCAGTGCTGTATATTCAGGATTGACGATCGGTGATTAAAGGAGAAATCACGGAGAAAGAACAGACGATATTACTCTCGCTTGGAACGGAGTCTTAAATTTTATGCGGATAATTGCGTTCTTTGGATGGCTGGTTAACGGGGTTCATGGCAACAAGTGTCCGCGTTTACTCGCTAATTGATTTACTTAATTAGGAAGTAAATTAATAAAACGATATAGAATAAAGACATAAATTATATCGTTCTTCGTAAAGGCAATTTCATATTATTAGTTGTGTGTTATCAATGTTGGGAGTTTTATTTTGCTATATAATTATTAAGTTATTATTTACGCATATATATGAGCAATAAAAAATTTTTAATTAAATTTAAAATTTTAATAACATGACTTATTAATTAATGACGCGCAAATAGAATTTTACGTTACTATTTTCGAGAAATTAATAGGCAGTTTTCGCAACATGTAAGGGGGCATTCTATAATGTCTGTTCCATAAACGTTTTCAGTTACCAACGATAATCACGTTAATAGTGGTTCGTTAGTCTCATATGCGACGGATTAAGCAATTTCACGTGAAACATGATGGTAATTGAAACGCAAGCGTGCGCAATGTGAGACTGATGCGTGATCAAGAACTGCAGTAATTGTTCGGATTTGGATTTGTACTTGCTGCACAAGTCTGTGTATAGTCAAAATCATGCAATTATTCATTAATTGACTCCACCTATATACATATATCTAACATGCCATTTTACTATTGTAATTTTAGATTTTCTACGCTCTTCCTATTACTTTGTCATGTGACGATAAATAGAAATTTCATTGTTTCTTTCGTCCATATTTTCCATACATCTATCGGATCGACTCTAAGATATATTGAGATTTTATGAAAAATAATTATATTCAGTTTGAAATATAATATTAACGTTAAATTGCATTTCTTGTCATTTGGATTGTAGCTACTAATATTAAAATAGTATAAATATATATATTCTATTCTTCTCCTACCAATTTTAATACCAAACGTAATTAAAGGATCTTAAAAGTTCTTTTGCACATTCATTCAAGAAATCTATATTTTACCAGAAGGCAGGGATAATCTTTTGATGATCGCGCGAACATAACGTTCGACGACGTTTCTTTGAAAGATTGGTGATTGGTTCCCTTAGCGCTCGGGGCGAACCCATCTCAAATATTCTGACGTGTGGCGTCTCGGAGCCGCGGTACTTCGACGGTACGCGCCGCGTGGAAATCACGGGAGAGGCACGTTTTGGCAAATGATTGTGGGTGGTAAACGTGCGCACGTATTTCTCTTCCATGCGCATAATGCGTCCAAGCGCGTGCACGTTGCTTCATATTTCCGGTGCCGTTAATTCGGCTCGCCGCAGCCTGAGAGATGAACGACTCCGGAGCTACAAGTCGTCTTCAAGAAGAAAGAGAGAGAGAGAGAGAGAGATTCCCTGCTCTCGTCTCTCTCTTTGTTCTCTCCATCTTGGCAAGCGTCTCGCATCGGGAACGACGGTGGAACGTGCGTACGCGCGTCTCACGCTCGGGACCACCCGGGCGATCGCTTCATTACGTAAATTCGCCACCACTCGCGTCCTCCGCGTCTTCGCGTGCCCGTTTCGTCCGTGCACGCGCCGTCTCGCCGCCCATTCTTCGTGCGATACCAGACAACGATGCTCAAAGGCGATTCCGCGCGAAATACCAATACAACGCGTTCTTCCGAGAACTCGCCGAATTGGTCGGACATCCTTGGTCAGAAATGATAATGCATGGTAGAAGAATGTATTTCCTAGGTCAATATTAATCTTCTCCTTAAAGTCTAGTCTCTCAAGTGCTGTTTAATATTCGATATTATTGAGTATCTGTCATCAATTTTGCAGAGTGTAAAAATGATGAAATCTTATTATTTAATTAATTTTATAATAAGATTTTATTTTAAGGAATAAGTAAAAGTTGATTTACAGAAAAAAATTCTTATTTATTTTGAAATTTTTGGATTTTTCTCATTATACTCCATTAATCAATCATGTTACGTGTATGATAGATTTTTAATTAATTCAATTTGTCGTCAACATATTTTATTCTCGGTATCTCTTCTGTCGATCAATTTCTGCAATTATTAGCTGGATGAATTATTCATTTTTGAATGGAGATATAGTCGCATCTGTAAAATTGAGTAAGTATATTTTAACGCTATGTATTTTATATGATGACAAATTGCGCACTTCGGAGATAGAATGACCGTGAAAACAGGCGTGTACCGAGTGCTGCCATAACCGTGTGCCTTCCGTATACGCGACTCTGATTGAGAAACAGTCAGTCGGAGTGTTTGCGCAGTACTTCTACGATATCTTCGGTGTTCCGGGATCTGTGCTGGGAGTACAGCCATACAAACATCGGTTAACCGTTCACCTACCTACGACCGCGCGGTCCATGCATTAAACATTCTCAAACACGAACGATCTTACGTCCAGCGATGGGCCAACTTCGCTGATCCATGTGTACTTGCGTGAAAACACAATCCGCGGTCATGAATTTCGAAATAGGACGCGAATTCTTGTTGCAATTAAAACTGCTGCGTCGGACGATTATTCTTTATGCTATGGGTTTTCTCTATTTTTTTTTTCATGTTGTGCATACGTTGCAACACCTGAATAAAATTCACATGTTTACTGGTAATATTTACATATAACTCAAATATACTGTGTAGAGTGTAAAAATACAAAGAAGCACGAGTGTACATACTTGTGTAGATTAGTTGATTGCATTTCATAGCTGCTTTTATATGCTTTTATATCTGTCAAAAAAGTAAAATTGACTTATAAGCGATTCTACTGCATATCCTTATAATTTATATAGATCTCTTAATAATTTATATAGATATATTTAATTTATTCATCACAGTAGATTTAAAGAGTTTTGTTTTCTCGTCTAAATGTAGGGCAAAGAAAAAAACAGTGACGCAAAACGCAAACATGAGTAAAAATCAGAGAAAACGAATTTATGAGCGGAAGAAAGGGCAGCCAAAACTGTGCTCGGAATAGTAGAAAGGCTAGCTCTAGGTCAGCTTTAATCGCGATGACCACATACTTTGCTTAGGAATCTTGGTCAGAAATATTCTCAAGATATAGATTTTAAATCAAATTTGAAGATTTGCATTGAGATATTTCTCATTCACGAGGCGTATTTATATACAAATCTCTGTACCATAAAGAGGAAGATGCATGAAATTAATTACTCTTAAGCAACATTTTCCGCAAGATGGATATTGTGTCGTTTTTGTGCGTCTCAATCTATTTGTTCCAGGAGCAACAGATTCGGGAATCGGACGTTGTGCAGCAATTCTCAATTGTTGAAATGTTTCTCTTGCTACTTCTGGAAAAGTATAACGATGTTGTACAAATTATTTAGATATCTGAATGTAACATGCATCGATTGTGATGCAACTTGCCACCCATATCTTCCTCAATGTCAGTACCGACATCTGATACGGCATCGACTGAAAATAAAAATTAATTAAACGATTAAATTAGATTATTATTTTATATTTTCCTCTTGATTAGTTTCAACAAAAATTAAAAAGTTTTGATTTGAAAGCAATTTGTGATCAAGAAAAGGAGAGAGCTATTGCTTATATCTTAGATAGTTGCATTATGTCTATATGATAATGTGCTATTGTTATGGTTATACATAAATTTTCTATTTACAATCGATTCGTCGTGGAACAATGGCCACTCCAGTTGTGAGATCTGCTCTACGTGAAGTAGGCCTTCTTAAAGGGGCTCGAGGAATACGTTGATAATCTTGAAATGTAGATCTTTGTGGAGTCGAGAGATATTCTGGAGCAAAATCTTCATCGTAATAACGTGTCGATGTGCGCCAGTCTTCTGGAGTTAATCTAATTGAAATTCACACAATTTTTAATATTTTTCCAATAAATTGGGAGTAAGAAGAAAATATACTATAATATAATATATGCAATATTACATTTTTATCATGATTAAATTGATGAAAATATTTTTTCCCGAATAATCAATTATATGACTAATATTTTCTAACATATGTTTTTCATTTTAGAAATCATTATATATTGATAATAATGTGTTGAATAATAGTGGAATGATACATGTTTTATTAATACAATGCTAATACAACAAATTTTATGTAGGTTACGTACGCTTCAATTTCGGAAACCGCAGTGTGATATTCTTCCCTACTATTAGAATCTGCATTGCAAGTACACATAATCGTGAATTTTACCGAATAAATATCTATTTCGCAATTTTGAAAATGTGCCGAAAAATTAAAAATTGTCAAAATTATAGGCTTACATAACGTCGATTAGAAATTATCGATTGTTTTTCTCACCATCCTTCACGGCATAAAATAATTTATGTATCATATCTTTATAAATGGAAACTTGATTAAACTCACATTTTGACATTATTATGAAATATGCACACTAATATAAAATAAGTAATATGCAAATTCTTATTGAATTATGTAATCATAGAAAAAATATTTAAATAAGAAACGTAATCATTGTCGGCCGAAAAGATTTTAAGAATTTTATGAAAATATATGCATAAGTTAAATAAGATTTCACTCATATTGACGTGGCTTATGAATCGCTCGAGGTATAATGCCATTTAATATTGTTGACTAGACAAGTCTCCGTTTCGATCAAACGCAATAATTCTTTTTTGTATTTACTCTTTTACATTTCGACTGTCGTTTCCGTTAGTCAATTAAAATCTGCTGGGATAAAAAAGTGTTCATTTAACGGACTTTGAGAGTGTAATATGTCCCGCGGATAATCAGCGTGTGTTGTCGCTGTGAGTCTGAAAACCTAAGTGTCACGATGTATTTATTTGTCACCATCTTGTCGAACGGCAAAATTGTAACTTGATATTCATTAGATTTAAATAGCAGCGTGCTGTTCTTCCGAGCGACGATAGAGCTTTCGAGATAAGACGTGTGATTACGCAATCGTACCGTCTTCAAGACATAGACCAGTCGTATGTTCTTCCAGTAAAGTTACACGCACGCACGCAAATGGGCGCGAGCACGTAGTACGGTGGGCGCGTGCGAAGGACCACACACCGTGTGATATTCAAATGAACGCCACTTACGACCGACAATCGCGTTGCCATAAACGTCGTTTCGCGGTTTCACAGGCGTGTCTCCTTATTCCGGTCAAACTTCTCCGTATGATTTTTACGGTTTACACGAAATAAACTGGAGTTATCGGCAGAGCCATCTCGATAGGCCCTATAATTAATTAGCGACGATATCACTTAGATTTGGGAAGATAGTAGAAGCATATTCCATTAACACCTTGGTTGTAGAAACCATATAATATTCGCAATAACTGTTACGCGATAACTGTTCCAAACCTTACGTATAACTTTATTTAAAGTAAAATGACCTAAAAAAATCGTGGAAAAAACGTATGGAAATAAATTTATAAATTATTGCTTGCTAATATAACTGAATTAAATAATTGTTGTAATTTATATGATGTGTTAAGTGTTAAAGATGATTTTTAATAGTGCCAATTTTATATTATGTAATTATATGAATAATATATCTCCTAAATTAATTTTTATAATTGTTGAAACGTTGATTCAGACAACAAATTGAAAATGTGCGAAGTTGTATGAGCTGTAACGAGCGGATTTGCATTTAGCTATTTGCTAATAATTGAATCGATCAGTTTGCAGTCTCTAACATGGAAACGCTCAAGATAAATGACACTTCGCGATATTGAATAAAAAGGTAAACACTTGATACGCGGTGAAATCTATACATTCATAGCGTTCAACGCAGTAAAATATTCCTAGAAGGAATTCATCCATTGATAGATGACTGGTTTTATAAATATTGATGGCCGTCTTACATTGCGGGTCAGAGCTTTTGATTTTGGTTTTCCGACGGGAGACGGCGTTGGAAATATGGCCATCGTGCTGATGACGCCGATGATGATGATGATGATGATGGAGTTGATTCTCGATATTGGGTTCTTCGAGGGGAATTCCTGGGCAGAGTGCGAAGCGTCGTGTACAACGACACCTCTGTGTCCGCCACGAATCTGTAATTCAAATCCAAAAGTCAAATTAATTTAACGTTCATCATTTTTCACGTTTCGGCGGCGCGGCGCCGAGCCGCGGCACGCGGAGCCCCGGCAGCTATCTTTCGATATTTCATCCTGTAGAAGGCGATGTCCTCCCTCCCCCCCTCCCCCGTGATAGATGCATCTCTCTCTGATTGTGCTGTCACGCTCTTGAAACGAGGAAGACGCGCCACGAATATTTCAAGTATTATAAATGCGCGACCGTAGGAGCGAATGACAGTTGACGTTGCACGCTATTCCGCTACCGATACGTACATATACACGGGAGATTTATCTCATTCCTTGCACAGCGAACTGCATAGCGTCGTGTAAATCTGTCGTATCGCATGTACGCTAATTATTACATACCTATACAATAAACTCTTCAGGTTTGGTTGCTCAACTTATGGAGACGTTGATGCACCTGTGGATAACGATGATGTTTATGATTCGATTCTATTGGAGTATGTACAATCCCAAACGAGATGCATCTATTTCGAGAGTCATTATGAGTTAACTAGCCTCGCAAGTTATAAATATCTCTCACCTTATAAGATATCGATATGAGAACGGTGGTTCAGTCGGCAAGCCGTGAATGAGTTAGAGCTTATAATCGCGTTAGCCTAATCGGTGCTGTAGGGAGTCCGTTTCGGAGTTGAAAGGGACCAAAGGCACTAAAACGGTCCTATTAAACCTCTATAGACCGCCACAATTGGGCTACCCAATCCCCCAATACAATAACACAAGCGTAGTAACTTTTCGGGGAATCAAATCTATCTAGGTCCGTGAAGGGGATTGAAACGATTTCATGCTTGTCACCACTATTCTTATTTCCTTGGAAACTAAATCTTAACACATTTCTTAAACTTATCTCAACACGAGATCTCTGCGTCTTAAATTAATTAATCTTGGGATGCAAAGTTTAAGTGAAAGATTTTTTTATGGAAATAAATGATCACAAGTAGTAGTATCCTATAATTATCATATCGATGAAATTGTATCTTTAAAATTTAATAATTATATAACGAAAGTATTTCATAATGTTGATACCAAATATTAAATTTATGTAAGAGAAATCAGTTTTACGATGGCATTAATTATTATTGAAACATTTTATTTTGTTCAGTGCACATGGAATATCTTTGATTTAAAAAAAAAGACGAACCTTTTTATATTTTATGGAGCAGTCAAAGTAGGCTTAATCCTTTAACGAATTCTTTTCCTTCTCCGCCCTCGGCGACAGTGGTGAAGGGAAACCGACGTGATGCATGACTGCACCCCCGTAAATTATTATATAAGCGCCACCCTATCTCCGAATCTGCAAAGTTTCAGAAATCTCCTTCTCGTCTCTCCGTTTCTCCTGCCTTCTATCCCATAGATCACAAAGAAGCCGCCAGTAAGTTCACGGTAAAGTTTATAGGAGACAAAAGGGGAAATGTGTTGCCTGCTGAAAAATCGCCGGCGCTGCGGCTATTATTAATCCGCGTCGGAAACGCGTGAGCCCCGTTGCGACGTGTTTTCATGACATAATTCGGAATCGATATAACTTCTTAGCGCCTCTGCGTGACGCGTAAAAGACTCTTACTCGCTGCACCCGTCCGTAACTCGGGACGTACAACATTCCGGCTCTTAAGTCTCATTACCATACTCCTTCGTTTGCCGCTCGGGTTCTGCATACCTATTACATAGCTATTACACTGCCGGTTTGCTCGACCGGTTACCGGTACCTGAATATTTATTTAGTCGATTACTTTTTTCATCGGCTCCGGGGAAATTCGATCGCCGTCGCGCTGGCTGCTCCGTAAAATTATGGCCAGCGAATGAAGGACGGATAAAAGGCTGCTGCCCTTTCAAAGGCGGGTTATAATATTGCACTTAAGATATTAATTATATTATTTACTCGAGATAACTAACTAGATATAATCCGAATAAATTAAATGGCAAAAATGTTAATGCTTATTAAATAAGTATTTTACGAAATAATTATTATTAACAACAGTCGCAGAATACTATTAATATTTCTTAGTGCTTTAGCTGGCTCCGGTCATATAAAATTTCATATAAATTTCGATTGATTGTTAAAAAGTGAATTTTTTTTTATAAAGACAATTGCCTCTTTGGAAGATAAAGTCACAAGATTACAGTCGCTAATATATAATTATTGTTAAAAGTAAAAATTTTTTATTTCTTTCCTTGCAGATTCTTTAAAGTGATGGATGATTTCACGTCGACGTGCGGTGAAGGTGAGTTTGCATTACTTCAAATATACTTGAAATAAAGTTCCTCGACTCAGAAATCGAAGTAACTTTATTGCATCTACCACGATCTTAGATAAATATGTAACGCTTTGCATTGATCGCGAGTAGTTGCATCGCTGAGATGTTTGATGAAAGCTGCAAGACTCATGTCTGATCGGCGCCAACTAAAATGCATCAGGTTCGACAACAGTAGGAAATAGCTCTTAAGAAACTTTGTATCAACAATCGTAAAAAAAAGGAACATACCGAACACTGACGGATACTCGTGTTTCTGCCGAGAAAAATCTCGGAGGAATTCTCGCTTGAACGAAACTGCTGATCACGACTGTACGGACGCATCCCTTTCTAATTTACTCTCTCGATTACGGCTCGGCCGTGTTGTACGTTGTGAGAATGAATGTAGAATAGTCGGTAGTTGTTTTATTCGCGCGATTGTACGATCCAGCTTCTGTGTTTCGAGTAAGGGGAATTCGACAAAGACAACGACGACGACGACGAATTGGAAACGAATTCGACCGGAGTTCGAGAAGCAAAGGATCGCCCACGCGCGAAGTATATACCGAGGCGTTGTTAATTATCTGCCGCCGTTTATCAAGCAGTGGAGAAGAAAGTTCCCTTGAGCGTTTCTTCTTCTTTCTCTACTCTCGTTTCTTTTTCTTCGTCCGCGTCGTCGCTTTCTTCCTTTTCTTCTCTTCTCTTTCTGTCCCTCCATTTTTTTCTCATGCCAAACGGCCAGTCATATCTATGAGGCTGCGTCGGAATTCATGGTGTACATGTACACCGTAATTTAAGAATCGAGTTTTGATCTCCAGTTTATTTCGAGGTATCTTAAATCTCCATGTATCTCTAGGACCTATTGTCATCTCGGGATACACGTTTTTAAGACACCGATCCTCGGACGATGTTTGAAATTTCGAAATTTATTCAACAGACAAAACTGTTTTAAACACACAAAATCCGAAACTTTTGGAATTCTGGAAATTTGCTAGGTTCCTTAGGAAGTTTATAACACGTGAAACTAACGTAACCGTCTCGAATGTCTTACGTCGAAATTGCATGAACGTGCTCGGTTACGTTATCACGATTTACAGCTCTCGGATTTGTGTACGTGGGAAACTTATGAATCAACTAACTCGAACCGGGAGGTGGGACAGTCTATCGAAGAACGAGTCGAGATGCATTCCAAGGCAAAAGGAGCCGCTTAGTTGCCCGTCCGTTGGGCCACCACTTAGCATTTATCAATACCGTGTATCCAGTGCCTAATACTGAGACGTCGATCACACAGAAATACTCGTACAAAAGTATTTCGTTACTCATTAAATCAATTATTAAATTTCTAATGCATTAAGAAGTCAAGTTTGCGTCTCAGAGTTGTGTAACAACTGTCTTCTTTTAAGTTTCACCCATTTAAATTTATATTGCGGGAATTGTCTCGACGCGTATCTAATTATCTCTGACAATGGAATATAAATTGTTCCGCTTCGAAAGCATCGAGCGGACATTTATATTCCTTTCACGCGAACCCGAATTAATATTAATTTTCGTTCAGACATATCACAAAAGCTTTCATTCATCGAGCATTTTGCAACGTGCTCCGTGCACGATACATACACACCGAACGCGGCCGAACTTGGCCCGTTCGATTGATTTAAGACGGCAGTAATCGGCAGCTTGGAAAGACTCTCTCTAACAAGCCGGCGATATTTTCATGTTTATGTACGCCGGACATTAACGTCCTTCCTCGTTTCGGCGGTTCTTGCCGTGCACGTAAGACGGAGCATTACGCTCTCGCGCTACTAGGATCTCTCCCCGTTCTCTCGGCACGAGACAACCAGGATCTCCCATCTACCAGAGGCTATTTGAGCTGACGTACCTCTCGCGGTATATATCATATTGCCACATTTACCACGTCGCTTCGGGTCGTACCTCGCGACTACTCCAGTAGCCCGAAAACCAACCTTCGCGCCGTACGGGGAGTGGCATGTGCAATTCCGGGTGCGCCGCCCGCCTTTTATTCCTTCGTCGGCGATATCTCGGGGGCACGAACGAAAACAATATTTGCATGCGACCGCCCACCCTCGTCCATCAGTATGCACGAGGTTATACTTTGCCTCGCGCTCTTTGAAACGTGACGGACCGAAGTTCATTACAAGCAACGAATTTCTACTTCGCTCGAAGAGTTATTTAGCGAAACGTTCTTACGTCGCGTTTTTACCGCTGCTTTCCTGAATTTCGAATTTATCTTCGTAAGCGAGACTCAATCTTCCTGTACGCGAAAGAAACTTGTAATAAAGCGAGGTACTGTTCGAAATCTCTCTCTCTCTCTCTCTCTCTCGCGACGTATGGTAATTATATTTAAGTTTCAACTTGGAAACTAACATTTTACTTGACCTCGTTAACTAAATAGCTTACAATCTTCTAAGCAAATAACCAGCGAACGAAATTTTCGGTAAATTGGAATTTTTATGTGATAATGCCTTTTTCTTCTTTAGTAATATTCTGAAGAAAAATTATGACTGCGTGTGTATAAATATTTTGACTATAGCAATACTCGTAAATTATTACGTAACTATTACTGACGGACGTGAAATAAGTTCAAATAACAATAAGCTTAATAGACACAATTTTTTTTAATGCTTCAGCATGGATATAAAGATCTCAATGATCATATCTTTATATATTATAATATAAATTTGAGGTGACTGTACGTTTGCGAATAATTACATCAGTGTGAAGCCGATCGAAACTTCGAATTGATCACGGGCTCATCCCTAATTAATGATATTGCTGAATATACAAGGCCCATTTTCGACCAACAAACATTATTATCGTTATGCTTTAACTCCCGTCGAGCAACGTTTGATTTCGGCTGCCAAACAGCAGGGTGCTCAGAAAGACTTCCGTAATATCTCTCTGGTCGTTGTAATTTCATACCGATATATGAACGTGTACATATGTATACATTATTCAAGTGCGAATCCGTGAATTTTACTTCTTCATGTACTGAAAATCTTCGATAAATGAAATTCCACATTCCTATCTTTTCTTTAATATTAGGACGCTTGTAAAATTTAATTTTGCGATAGAAATAATTATTTAATTACTAAAGAAAATTATTTAATATACAAATAAATAACTGATACCTTACATTATAAAATTTTGATAAATGTAATTTAATTTTGATACATAATTATTTTATTCGATTTATGTAGAGGGATTACGTTCGGTAGTTAGAAAAAAATGACATATATATTAATGCCTATCAAAATAATCGTAAGTCTTCGACAATCTACTTGAGGATCGGCTTATTTGTTAGCATAAAGACCCTGCTCCACGGGGGTGCTGGCTCCAGATTCACATTAGATGTCGACGTGTTCTGGGAAGATTCCCGTCGACTAAGAGAACGTTTCTGGCGTATGCAAAATTGAGATGACCTCGTGATAGATACCGACGTGAAACGAGGATTCCTTGCTTATCGTGTACGTGTACATGAATGTGAATTATATCTGCGATCTATTTTCTTCTCTGATTTGTTTCAATTGTTACTACATTGTATAATGTCTATATTATTCTATAATTTACTATAATAAGCGCTCGCATATCAATGATTCAAGAAATAAGAAGTGAAGAGGAAACTTTTTACGTGCTATAGTTTATATAAATTTTAGATCCTACAAAAGTGTTACATTTAAGCAAAACAATACTAAATAAAATTTTCCTTCTATCAATTTTCAAGAACGATTGAAATTTCGTTCATGAAATTTACAGAAATATCTACGATCCTCTTGTTTCAAATGATCACGAGTTCTTCGGTTTATGTTCCATTCAAGTTGAGAATTTACGTTCTACGATTTTTCACACTGTTATTTTCCCATATATGATAATCCAAGGACTCTTTTACGAAGAAATAGCTTTTATACTCGAGTCTGCTAACACGTTGCTCATTCACATGTACTTATTTCAATACTTTTACATGGGATGCTATGTCGAAGGTTGCTAGATCGAAAATAACCCCAGCCCGGTCAGCAGTTTTATTGGACTGTTTATTAGACTTTCTAATTTTTTCACGGAAAAATCTTATCACCTCACTGGCGCCATGCATTTATATATTTGCATTATTACCCTTCGCGAGCAATTCAGTATCGCGTTTATCAAAAGAGAAGAGCATAACTCGTATCGTTCCGAGATACCGATATATTCTGCGTTCGACCAAGCGGCTCACAGAGGTCAAACGGCGTATCGCATGACTCGCGATCGGCCACTTAATTCGCCCTGAAAGCCGTGGTAAAGAGGTACGAAGTGCCTCTAAAGTACTTGGTACTTATCCTCCGCTCGTTTGCGCTTCGCTGAAAACACGAAGACATCGTGGTAAGGGAAAAGGTCGGTCGTACAGAATCCAAGAAGAAGAGATAGGCGGTAGACGCGTTTCGATCGTTATACTGGTCAACTACTCTCATTAAGGTTTGCGGCTCTTGCGAAAATGCCGCCGCCGCTGCCGCCGCCGCGCCGCCGCGACCGGCCGGCTGAAGCCGAAGTCACGAATCGTCGTGAATTCGTCGCAGCTTTTGCCGGTAATTTGCGATAATATTATAATCAGCCCCTTGCTGGGCCCGAAGAGGTGCCGACCCCACGCCCCGGGCCGAATTGATGACCCGTGGAATCGTACGTCTTGCTGCGCGTAGCGGTGCACTCTTATTGGGCGCCCTTTTCACAAGCGAATATTTCTTCGGTTCCTGCGCGTCCTCGGTACCGTCCGACGTTTCGAAAGTGCTTTCGAGATACCGATCGCGTGTCCCGCCGACCGGACTCTCACGCACACACGTCTGTGTCGCTGCATAATTACTTTATCGGTTACGTTTTACTTACGAAACTCGGAGAAGGAAATACGGGAAGGCTGCGATGTTCGGACACTTGAATTTATAAACTTATAAGTTTTATTCTTTTCTTATGATAATAAATCATAATTACGAAATATAAAGTATCGTCCGCGCGCATATCGATGCTATTACTTGAAAACTGCTGTCCCTACTTGCATCAGTAAATTGTGTATCGTGAAGTGCATAAATTTTCTGTTACAGATGAACTTATAGGAGTCCATTGCACACACGGTGTGAACCGTACTGGTTATTTAATTTGTAGGTCAGTATTATGTAATTCTTCTATCGCTTTTAATCAGTTGAAATAAGTGCTGTTTTCGTCGCTTTAATTTTAAGTACTCGCCAAGTATATATACATATTCGCTTTATTTATTTAAATACCTGAATACTGCATATGGTTGTGTATACTTCTTTAGCTAATAGTATACTACCAAGAAGCAATTTATATCTGTCATTTATTATTTAAATATAAAATATTCGGATATTTATTTAACATCCGATCAACGTCGATTCGACGTTTTTTTCAATCAATCGTTTCCCACTAGGTAGGAAATCTAGTTTAAACAGTTTCGGCGATTATTTTGTTATAGATATCTCATTCAGCAGCTAAGTTGGGAAATTCAAGATTCCATAAAAGGTACGTCGTTTTAAAAACTTGCATATATTATAATATAAAGTTGCTTCTTGAATCATTTTATTTTTATTAAATATAATAAATGAGAATTAATATTTCATCAATTTCTCAACTGTTACTAAATTTTTGGAATTATATTAATGAATAAAGAATTAATTACTTGCAAATGTAAGCAGACATTATTTTATGTACATCTATCAAAATAATATAACAGGTCGTAATCATACGTCAGATTGTTCTTTTTACTGCAAAATATAACAATTTTTATTACAATGCAAAACGTCGGCCTGAAATAGGTTAATGAAAAATGACAAACGAGATCTTCCTTTGTCTATATTCAGCTTTCGGAGAAGCACGTGGATATTCCGTCGAACGCGACGTTTACCTCGCCGCGTTGCAGGAGGTCCAACGCGGTGAGAAGATCGACACGAGCAAGATCACTCTGACGTCAGATTCTACTACCGGCATCGCGGCCCCAATTAGGAAGAATCCGTCGAAGATACGTTCGAAAAACTCGGCAGGCCGACCGTCGTCAATGGGACCGTCGGCATTCGCGATGTCGCGACGGGGCTTCGCGAACGGCGGACCATTCTCGCCTCAGAGATTCGCGGGTCCGGGATTCGGCCCGATGCCACTTCCACCCGGTATGCCGCCTATTCCACCAATGAGTCCAGCGCTCTATGGACCCAGACCGTTTAGGTATGGTCCACCGCCGATGCGCCAGGCGATGCCGCCGAAGCCGCCCGGGTCCGGTTTCCTGCATCCAGGTTTTCCGCCGCGTCTGCCGGTCCCGCCGAGAATGGCAGGTCCATCGAGACTGCCGGCCGGCCCAACCGCGCGGTTACCGCCGCTGAAAATGCCACCACCGCCGCCGCCGCCGCCGCTGCTTCCGTCTTCCAGATCGACCAAACAGCTTCAAGCGCAGAAAAAACAGCATATTAGAAATGGAATTATGGAGCGTACGGTAAATATTCGCCTGAGGCGGAACGGGCCGATCAACAACAGAAGCATGCCCAAAGCGCGTAAGGAGCAGGACTTTACCGTCGACACGTTCGAAGAAAATCTGCTTACGACCTCGATTGTCGCGCAACCACGACGGCAAGCGAGAGGACGTTTTAATCAAGTCAAGTGACCATGTACTCGATAGGAATGCGATGATACTTAAACGCAGGATTTTCCGTTTAATATGTCGCAATTAAAGCAGAGGTTCACAGTGTCTAAAATATCTCATGTGCGTAGTCGTTGTCTTGTGAACCTGGAGCCCGACTTTACAAAAATTAAAAATTAATAATATAATTTGTTTGTACCTGTTTGCACCGCACTTTATTTCGTTTGTACCTCAAAGGGTAAACAAATACAAAGTGGTTAAAAATGGCCAGAACCCAACTTTAAGATATTTTAATTTCATTAACGACATTCGATAGAGAATCATTTGTACCCGTTTGTACCGCTTTTCATTTCGTTTGTACCTCAAAAGGTTCGGAAGTACAATTATTTTAAGTTATTAGACCTAACACTAAAACGGAAAGTCCGCTATTTTTTTAAAATATCTCAAAACGGTCAACGGGGGGTTTTGCGATATCGTTTAATAACTTAAAATAATTATACTTCCTTTTGAGTTACAAACGAAAAGCGGTACAAACGATTCTCTATCGAATAACTCTATCGAATTAATGAAATAAAAATATTTTAAAGTTGGATTCTGGCCATTTTTAACCACTTTGTATTTATTTGTTTACCCTTTGAGATATAAACAAAATGAAGTGCTGTACAAACAGGTACAAACAAAGTACAAACAAACTATGTTATTAATTTTTAATTTTTGTAAAATCGAGCTCCAGGTTCACAACGGTTGTCCTGTGACGTATAGAGATACTTCACAGTTTATATGATGATTTTTAAACTTCAACATCGAACAGATCTGGATTATATGATGTGTGCTGAAATGTTGCTACATCGATATCACATACCTTTGTTTCTCCCATAAACATTTTTTATTTTACTGATGTATTGAAGGCAACATTAATAGCCGAATTTCATTGGTCCTCATGATATCATAAATTTCATAATATCCATTTTTTGACTCATGTCTATGTACTTGTAATTTTATTTTAGTAATTAATTATTTACTATTATATTAATTATTAATTAACTCTCCGTCAGCAGTCATTTTTTTACTAACGTTATCAAACCGGGTCTTTTAAATTTATCCTATATTCTTTTTATATTCTACAAATAAGAAAATCTAAAAAAAGAGTTACTATCAGCACCTTTACTAATCTCCAATAGGTTTTGGTGTTTAAACCAAACGTTAAATCCAATTGTTTATACAAAACGGAATTTACAAGGTGATATTCGAGCAGAATTTTGTTTGTGCTTTAAAAGGCCCAGAATGCTAACGGAGGAATTTATTAAATAATGTAATAACAGGATTTTATTAGAATTATTCATACACATTATGAGATATGTTTGTTTAATGGGAAAAACGAAATATAGTAGGAAGAACAGAATTAAGGGCAGAATTGTTCATAACTTTTTTGCAGATATTATTATTTATAAATTGAGTGAGCATATTATTAACATTTCTTATCATTTAATGTTATTACGAAATTTTAGTTTGACATTCAATTTTCTTGTTTAGTATTATACAAATTGCACGCTTAATAAGTGCTGACAAACATATTCAAACTGATTAATGAATTATCTGAAAATCAAAACAGGACGGACAACAACTCTGTGTACAATTTTAAATAAAATATGTATATTTAGATATAAGAGATAAGCATTATTAAAAAAATTAAATTAAAAGTTTCTATATCCATTCACATTCGGAAAATTGCAATCATCCTCATGAATGAGCTAGATGGAAGTGCAACTTTGAAATCAATGCCTCTAGCAAGATTTAATGTCGATTAAACTTTAGAAATAACTTTAGTCATTAATTATTGCATTACAGGTTAATAGCAGTACGAGATTTCTGCCAATTTGGAAATCTATCAGGTATTTAATTTTATTTTCTTTAGAACGACGTTATAGTATCATTCTTTTTATATTGAATTGTGAGCGAGTTTTACATTTTTTCCTCCTCGGTGTGTGATTTATTATCGCCTCCTCTGTATTATATCCCATATAATCAATTCTTTTCTGATCGCTATAAATCTGCTCTCGGGGGAATTACTTCCTACTAACACGGGGACCGATGAATGTTTTACGAGAATGCTCGATGGTAAAGTAGCTTGGTAGTTCAACGTTGTCGTTGCTATAAGATTACGTAGACAGGTACGCGCGTGGCGCGAACGTAATTGAACGCACGCCTGGAAGATCGGAGTGGCCATGGCTGGTCGTGCATCGTGTATCTCGTTCCGAGATATTAAAGTGATTCAATATTCGGACCGGAGTCAAGGGGTCACGCGTGTAGGAGGGACACGTCTCTCGCGCGCCTGACCATATATCACGAACTGCCGTTGGCGTACATGGAATAATTCCACGAGAAATTGCACGCGTCACACGCGAGTAACGCCTTGGGCCTCGGGGGCTTTACCCGGCGGCCTTAAAAGTGAGACTTGGTGATAGGAAGGGCATAAATTAAGTGCGCTTGTGTGTGCGCTTTATGGCGCGCTGCTTCCCTCTCGCCTGGTAGATACGCATTGCTCTGCTTGTAATAACGAGTGGCAGATTTCAGTAAATATTACCGAAAATTGATAGCGAATGAACGATATGTGCTAATTGACGCAAAATGTAAGTCTTAGATTATCCTAACAGGATTAATAATCCTAAGTGTAAAATTGAAGAATTTAATAAATCAGATATATTTGTATATTTGAATATTTTATGGCTATGAGAAAAATGATACTTTCAATACATACATAAATACGTAAAAAACGATGCTTTTAATACTTTTAATAGCGCAAAGATAAGAAATTTAATAGTGTAAATTCAAGACAAAAACATGAAAATGACGTACACTGTTATTATTTTATTATAAAAATTATATTTTTTTCTATTGAACTATATTACTTGCACTAGAAATAATAGAAGAGATACAGCGCGCGAATCGTTTGCTTTCATCAACACTGCAAAACATGTCCACTCTAAATTCCGCAAAACTATAACAGAAAAAAGTGTCTTTTTTTCCATTTTAAATAAGTGTGAAATTAAAGCGGAATTAGATATATAGGACATTGTCCTATATATCTAATTCTGTCCTTTATAAATAGAACGGAAAATTTTATACTCATTAGTGTTGGTCTACAACCTTGTTTTAAGAAA
>VBVR01001260.1:0-22901 GCA_011638315.1 Tetramorium parvispinum | reverse complement strand
GCTGAAAATATATTATAAATTTACTAGTTGGAAATAATAATTCTGTAAAATCTATAATTCTATAAAAAATAAATAAAATTGTAACATTAAAGATAGAAATGAACTTTCATCTCTAGAGTTATCTGCTCCACTCAATCATCGACTTTGTTCCCAGTCTGACGCCTCTACTCCCAGCTGCACCTGTTAAACCGTCAGGAATCCGTACGTACCTGTTGAAATGCGAACTGTAAATTAAAGGGACTCATGTAAGGCATCAATCAAATCCCGGTAAGTCGTTTTCATAATATTTATATAATTTCTTTATATAATTTGATCTGTAGAAAATAATAAAGCTTCATGTAACAAATTAAAACTAAAAATGCAAAATCCTTTTTTACCATAAAAACGGTAAGTTATCAAAGATTTATTTGAAGGGACAAAACAAAAATAATATAGCCTTTATTTTTATGATGAAATTTTTATTTTTCTCGAAAGCACCAAAGTTATAACTTTTAAAGATTACTTATTTTATCTCTTTTTTAAGAAATCTAATAACTTGCGCTTTAAATTTTCTTTCGATTAAATTCAATTTCAAATTCGACTTTATACACTTCTCTTTAAGAAAAGAAATATTTCTCAATCATTTATTTGATTAAAAAATAAGTTATTAACTTATTTATTTAACTTACTTCATTACTTCAATCTCTATGTAAACTCAATGTTTGCATTTATGCAGACCAATTCGAGAACATATGATAACAGGATAACTATATTTTCTTAAGGAAAGAAGGCAATGTTGATTTATTAATTTTGTTAAGTTTCTCCCTTAATATGTTAAAACATTCATTAATTTACAAATACATGATACATGATACATGATAATCTAATTATTTTTTTTAATTATGCAAAGCGTTTGCAAATACTTATCGAAAATAAAAAAGAGAACATTCTGTTCGCGTAGCGTAGATAATGCCAAAGCTTGCGGTTAGAACGCATTCGGAATGTCGCAATTTCTTATTCGATGCTTATCTCTTGACTAACTTTATACAAGCCGCTCTTATAGAGCAACTTTTAATTATCAGCCGAATAGCTCATGCCACCTGTGCGATTTTGGTGTCTTCATTAACTAGATACAAAGGTGCTAGCGCACATGTAATAATAATGCCTAGCTAGGCATATCCGCGTGGCGGAAGCGCAACAGTGAAGAGAGGACACCACCCTTCAGAAAAATGGACGCACGCGGTCGGTCCTCGCGTGTCCATGTCTTGTTCCATTTCTTAGGTGTGCGTCGAACGTCGAGCAAGTACCGCCGCGGCGCCTGCGTGATGCCGACCACGCGTGCAGGCCGAAGTATATAGGAGCGTGGTTATCCGCCGCCAGCGTCACATTGCATCCCCCGACGTACGTTCTTCAGCGTCGCCCAAGTCTCGACACCCCCAGTGGCGGTCGGTGCTCCCAGCTCCGGGCCGAGGGATCGGTGCCACCTCGAGGAACGCCACGTCGCGCCCGATCGACCGAGATCGAGCAGACGTCTCGGAAACATCGGAGAGACATTCTTATTTTCCAACACCGGTATCACACACACAGGCTTGATCTTCTTCGGGCTGGGAAACATCTTTCGCGCGCCCGGATCGCGTTGCGAGCCGATTCTTCTTTCTGGAACCCACCGCATGTCGTAAATTGGGGAGGTCTAATCGGCGCGGTAATTAGACAACGTAACATCCGCCGACAGGATTCAGGACATAACATCCGCACGCCGTTAATATGGGCATCAGTTTCATTCCGTTGGTTGTGGTGACTCTGGTACCGATAATCACCGGTAGTTTCGGATGTGCCGTCGGGAAGAGGAGCATCACGGCTGATGATATCGCTAATAATGTCGATTATCCCGATTATTCACCCAAGTACGACGAAACATATCCGGTGAGTAAAGAAACGTTGATAGTTCTGGCCGTCCAATTTTCCGCTACCTTCCACCTCGACGTTTGAAATTTCACGTATCACGAGTGTCGCGTGTCTTCTTCCCATCTATGCAGGCATAAAAATTGTAACGTAATTTAAATTTTTATTTTTCATTTCATAATATTCTTAAAATATTTCAAAACTAGTGAATTATCCAATCGTCGCGACGTTACTGCGCGCAACAATGTATTTCTTTTATTGGACTAAACGCACCAGCGAGCTGTTTCTTTAAAATGTTGTTAAACCTCAAAAGTTTTTGAAAGCTTCATAATATATGAGATGTAAAATTAGAATAGAATATCGCAATATAAATGCACAAAGTGACAAAGTTCTATATGATTATTCAGTGAAAAGGAAGCTCTTGTATTCTCTTGTTCGATTTTCCTCGATCACAAGTTACGTATACTGTGTGTGTTCTCATTATTAATTCATTATCTTCTATTATATATATTGTGCTTCTGTGCATTATCTTCTATGCACTGTGCTTATTTTAAATAATATTCCCTTAAAACTGTGTATAAGTGTTACATTCTTCGCTCCGTTAGTTTTCAAAATCTCTTTCGCAATTATTTATATCTTTTCGGGAATATCCTTGAAAATTGATTATCATTTCCATATACACGTGGACAAGAAAATTATTATAATTATGCAATCGAGAAATATTAAATTTGTTCGATATGATATCAATGACTGACATTGTCCGCAGATTGTCGGTTATTGAAAGCTGGAGAATCACGTAAAATATGAAATAGTTGGAAGCATGTATTAAAAATTTATCTCTTTATATTCCTCTCGCGAAAAAATTTTTGACGTAATGCAAAATATATTTTTATTAACAAAATATATTATCAAAATTAAAACAATCTTTTATAAAAAAATACAAATATACGTGATAAATTTTGAAAAGTAAAGGTTTTACTCTAATGGAAGAAATGTGAAGATAAAAAGGAAAAATAAATTATCAGTATAAAATAATTACGTTATTTTACAATACTTTTTAACGGATATTTTATATAAAAATATATATAAATATAATGTAGAGACATGTTTTTTTAATTATCACTAATTTTAGAAATTTATAATTTTCTCTTTTCCTCTTTTTCAGTAGAGATATAATTACATGAAAATGTTATTGTAATTGCCTGAACAAGGAACGACATTTTACTAATTTAACATTGTATTATCCAAATAAATATTACGTGCATCGAGAAAACTACGCAAATGCGTGAGCAGAGACACAAATGAAAAACATATTGTTATTCATGGTTATTGTTTTTACGGTTCTTCTCATTTTTCATTCTATAAACATTACAGAATCGAATTGACAGTGAAAAGAAAGTAAAAAATAAAATTCTGCAAAAAGCCGCGATTGAAATATGATCGGGCTTTCGTTAAGAGTAGAAAAGAACCTCACCATTGCCACAGAACAATAGAAACGGTAGACTCAAATATGTCGTTCTAAAAATATTTAAATAAAGCAAGACTGTTTCTTCGAAATTCGCTTAAAAAAAATTTATCAAGGAAAAATAGAACGATTGTGCAGGAAATCCATCAAATGTAACTTCCTACGCAATTTTTCTCCTTTTCTTTACCTACGGAAAGAGGAAACCATTGTTTTTCTTGCTAGTAATTACGTTACGACATGAATTTGAATCCAAGAGAACATCAGCAAGTCTAGCATTAGCTCATGTGACGCATCTATTAGCAGCTTTTGGTTCTTTCTTTCTCTCTCTCTCTCTGTAACCTATGACCTTTATTTTTCTCTTGGTCGACACTTCTTAAATTTCTTTGTATGGTACTTTCTATCAGATTTCCTGCCGTAGAAGCAAATCGAGAACATACCTTTCCGGACAGTCGCGCTGCACGTACATCGGTTTTTCGCATGTTGAGTCTCCCTTGATTATGAATAATCGTACGTTCGAAGAGTCGCCGCGCGCGCGGCAGTTTAACGGGCGAAATGTTGCGTTCACAATGTAAATCACAATGCGGTACTTTGATGCATGGGAATTGGCAGTTTACAAATTTTACGATTATCCTACGCGATCACAGACCGCATTCTAGACAATTTCGGCCAACTTACCTCGGCTATTAAAATTAACCTTGGTGGTTCAGAAGCTGTACGTACATACATACATTGTTCGTAGTATTTTGAACATTGTTGTAAATTAAATTATATTTTATTTTACCGAAACAACTGACGTTTGATCATGCCCAATTGATGAGTTTAAATTATTAAAATTTCATCTGTCAAAATATAATCGTCTATTTCACGTCCGCTGAAACTAAATACCTTTCGAATATGTTTCGAATGAGACATACGAGCTACTCGTTCGTTACCTTTCACGTATTTCTTTCACATTAATTTTTTTACATCCTGTATATTCTCTTTTTTTTTATATTACCGAATATCGGATATCTAGATATTTTTACGAAGAAGAGTTGCTTTCAGCAAAACATCACGAAGAGAGAAAAAAATCAGTTGAGAACCTTCGGCTGTATAATTTCATCATGATTCGATTCATTGATTCCTTCCTCCGTTAATATTGTTATTAAAAGTTTCCTTTTTCTCAGTACGAGTGTATTTTATTTCTTAGCATATATTGTTATGCGAGCGTCCAGCGACGTAATATGTTTATTTAAAAATACAAATATTTTACACTACTATTCTGTAAGTAAAAATACATTAATTTGTACCAAGAACTTAATTGAGATAAATCAGAGAATTTAATTCGACACAAGCCATATCCGAGAAATGTATTACGTAGCTTTCTGAAAATTACGCAAAATTATTCCATTTGTAATTATTTGCTAATGGAATAACTTATCCAGTTGCGACTCTATCCTTGAGATAAATTCATCCTCAACGTTTCAACAGTATTTATATTTTCTGGTATTTAGCGATTTATCTTTTTTTCCTTTTGCTCTCTGGTGCAATGTTGCAAAATGCTGTTCCTCTTGCTTTTGTTCTTAGTTTTAATATAATCAAAATACAGCTGAGCGATGATAAGCGTTTCTTAGTTTCTCATAATTATGTAGGAAAACAACGATATGTTTTCGTTCGGGACAAACTCTGTAATATAATCTTAATTCCCGGCCGTCTCATGATGCCTCGCGTTAATTAATCGTGGATTTTTCACGCTCGATTGGCCAAAACGATCTAAGCGCAAAGTCTGTTCGCGAATACTCATAAATTTCATAAAGTTACATTCGCTGGGAAAACAGTTTGCACGAGGCTGTCTTTGAAGGATCGAAGAAACTCGAGCGGAGTTGATTGCGACAGTGTATCGTTTTAACGACGAACACTACGAACGTCTCGTCCCACTTACCGTGGAATTATTAACTTCTCAGACGACGTTTCCATTACCTGCTAATAATCACGCTTCGTTAATTCAATCGGCTACGACTTACGATCCTCTGTTTAGACGGAGACACATTGTCGCGTAACTTTGTCGGCGCTTCATTTCCGTGATCGTCCTCTCGATCAGCTCTCGTTTCGACGTAACATCGACGAATTCTCTGGATGTGTATTTATTCGTTCGTCCAGTCGTTCGCTTCAATGGTGCCGCGCGAATGTTATCGTAAATCAAAATGTTAAATAAGATATAGTCATAATCTCTCCTAATAATAATATTGAGAAATTCACTGATAAAAGTGAATGAAGATGAGTGAATTACGCGTATTTAAAAAAATCATCTGACCTAAATTTAAATTCTGAATTTTCGCAGAAAAATAGTATTTTAGAGATAAAAAGACGTAAATAAAAATTTCAAAATTTTTATTTAAATTTTGATTTCGATAAATAATAAAACATTCAACTATATGGAATAAAACTCATACAATTCTATTTAAATAACTTATTTTTTACAATACCGAGACTAGGCCGATTTTATAGGTACTTGCATAGTTGTCGTTTTCTTAATCAATCTCTTAATCATGTTGCTTTAAAATTAATATATTGTATAAAATGAAAAAATTGCATAGAATGAGAAGCTAAAAAGAAAATAGAAAATCGATATTTAAATAAATCCATGTTTCTACGTAATTACTATAAGAGAATGAGTCTTATTGCTATCATTTCAATCATGCGCCCATAGCGTTACATACAATCGATTACAAGTATAACTAATTTCCATTGTGCCATACCCTTTGTATTTAAACGTTGATATTTAGCTATTAATCCGCAATTGCCATCAGTCGACTTGGTTTCTTAATATTTTCGTCGCTTGTGCTAAATATACATATATAGTCATTCAATCTGTTTTTATTAGATTCTTAATAAAATTATAAGAATAAAAAATATTTTAATATATACATAGAAGCAAAAAGTCGGAATTAATTAATATACTTTAAACGTGATCAAGAAGATCAGCACGGACCTCTTGTTCCGGTTTTATTAATAAAATTTAAATGCGCGATAACTTGATAACATAGATATCTCTGACTAGTGTAAATTACGATTAATTAGTCCGTTGTATGAAGCGTCAAGTAATTTATTTCGGCTTGCGTGGCGAGTTAATTAAATCGCACGTGACTTATTGAAATGTATCTTGCTAATGTCACAGTTGGGTCAAAAATACGTGAAAATAGACGTGAAAATTCTGAAATGATTAAATGATGCATTTTCATGACAGAAGAACTTCATTAAAGTAGATGCGGCGTACGTTGCCGACAATGTCGCATGAAAATGTCGCAAGTCGTTGCAGATATTCACGGATAAAGCATCTTTCCTACAGTTGTTCCGCGAGAATTTATCACATAGAAATCTCAGGACTATAAGAATGTAATGCACATTCTTCAGACTTTCTAAAATATTGGTAGTAAAATTAACTTGATGATAGCAGTCGCGAGTTGATACAATTTCTCAAAATAAACTTCGTATGATATTATGCAATAATAATTCTCCATTTATATATACATATAAACAGAGAATTATATATATATACATAATTATATACATATATTTATTTAAATATAGACACGAGCACAAAACACAAAAAGTTATGATATGGAGATTATAAGGGAGAGTATACATATACGTATATACACACATCTGCAAGAAACCAAGTAATATTACTCGTAACGAAGGTTATCACGCATGAGATTGTGCACTTGGTAGTTACAGCGAACTCGATAGTGTCAAGAGCCGCGTCCTCCGTTGTTTCGCTATTTCTGCTCAAGTCCCACCGTATTGTTTCCGCGTTACGTCGCGAAGCGTCGGTATAATTTCTCTTATTCTCGCTTTGAATCGCACACTTATCAGTATCCGAAGGAGCGATACAATAGCCTGAGAACCTGCAAGGTTCCTAAATAGACGAATGAGTGCAAGACGTCCGATTATATTTCAGGCATTGAAGTCTCCCACCCCACGTTGCGCGCATCTGAAAAATGAATCTGTATCTTCGTCACACCGTCACACCGTCACACCGTCATGTCATTTCGCGGGCCGGCGAGTCCTAGCCCGCGTCGTCGCGTCTTGAAATCCTGATCCGCGGATCAACTTAGTCATCCCGAGAATAACAGGATTCATATCGCGCGAGGGTCCGACGTATTCGTGTCTCGTTTCACGTATCGCGCGTATGAACGGATGACGGATGAAATAAAGAGAACGTACGTCCGTGAGGCGTGTAATTTATGTGAGTATTACATGTCCCCGCGACGCGGTTTTTTAATTGAATCTTGCATTCTTGCAATTCTGAAATCTCCACGTTCCAAATTGGAAAAAGTTGTCGCAAAAAGTTCACATGGAGTGACGTGGAGGTCCAACAGACGAATCTGACACGGATGGCACTCTAATATTCATTTTGAATCGGACGCGAGATCAAATGTATTTTTTCATGTGTGCGCGTATATACTTGTATGTGGAATACTTGTGTGTGAAAAGCATTGTCCCGGATACGTGAGAGCGCGCGTTGCAACGTTACAGGTTGTAACGTTTTCATACATCGCGGTCATCCCGAATCCCGGCATTGCACCCGGATATATACATGTATGTATCTAAATATATTTCAATTAATTCCTGTAACTGCGTAACGCCGAGACGAAGGCGCAGCGGAGCCGCGTCTCACCGGTGCGGTAATAAATTTCATCTCTATGCGCCACTAATATTCAGTCAATCGCGGCCCCGAGGCCCCGAGGTTTCATCGAGGTTTCATCGAGGTTTCATCGGGATTAATACGTCGGCTTAAGACCAGTTACAAATTGTTCAGAAATCCACCGATCCTTGGTGATTTTCTCAGGCCGCTCTAGTATTTGCCCAGTTATAGCGACGCGGGCACTAACGTTAGCTCCAACACGACTCTAATCATCATCAAGTCCATTCAGTTTCGCGGGAGATCGAGGCATCTCGGGGGAAAGCGTTCGCTAAAACGCCGATAAAATATTATTCGGCGATCGTCGCGTTATTGCATCAGTAATGTCATTGATTCTGGCCTGGAATTACCGACTTAGAGACGATCGTAAATATGTTTATGGTTATTTCACCGGAGAGATTCGGAGAGACGTGTCTCTCCTTTCTCGTAAAAGCGAGCTTTCTTTCTTTTTCTAAGAAAGTTGCCTACTTTTATATGACGAAACGATCGCCCTTTACGGGAGCTTCTACCTCAAATAAATATATTTCAGTTTTTAAGCAGGCATACGCGCAATATTTTATATATATATATATATGTATATTATATAAGCTATATAAGTGGTAATGTGTACATTAGGAATCATAAAGGAATATCTTCGATGGGATGTATTTCGCATTGGAACGAAACTTGGAAACAAAGTACGCCAAAATGTGCGAGACACGTGTGCTTTTATATCAACTGAAATTGGGTTGCTTTATGTTTTCTGTCTTAAGAGTTCAATTTTATCAAACATTTTATCGTGATTCTCAAAAACCATCTGTTTTAACTTCCACATGAACATAATTTTCCAGTACGATTTATTATAGCTATTTCGTCATAGATATTTTTTATTAACATCTATTTTTCGACATCGAGAAAGTTGATAAACTATTTATCGATAACTATTTGTCGATTAACCAAACAAAAGTTGCGAGTTTTCACTTTCGTTCGTAATATAGTATCTGCGGTTGCAGGCTAGGCACGTGTATTTTAGTAAATTATGGATTCACTCGATACTTTCTCGTGTCCGCACCGTGAAACCCAGCCAACAGATTTATTGTTAAAAATAAAAATTAATTTGCGTCACATTCACATAGCGTTTCTTTTCACGTTGCTTTTGTTCATGCTGTAACGCACAATTATTAAATAATTACACATTAAAAGATTAATGTGTATAACGCATTGAATACTTATTGTTGGACGATTGTTCAAATGGATGTTATTACAATATTGGCTACTTTCTTAGATTACGTAAGAGCTCTTGTTTCGTATATTGGAAAATTCTATAATCTTAATAATGTCGCTACACTAAACAGGTGTGCTATGTTTCGTAATAATAAATGTTCCATGTTTAACTTGCTTTATTACTTTGTCTATTAACACGATACTTCGTTCCCCTCGATTCGTTTAAGATTTCTAAGCGAAAACTTCCTGCTTTTCTTCTTCAAGTTTAACTTTGTCGTAATTTTCATCATCTTTTAGAATTCGTTACACTTCTCTTTGAAGTGTATATAATATAATATTGATATATAATGAATATTTTATATACATATATATATAAAGTTTTTTCTGATCTTTCCATTCCCAATGGAATCAATAAAAAGGCCTTGGAATGAACTATATTTAAAAAAAGAACTCTTCCTCTCTCTCTCTCTCTCTCTCTTATTTCTAACATTCGATGTATTTGCTCTCTAGATAGAAGCTTAGGAAAGAGCGCTATTTTACGATTATCTCAAAAATTTCTTCTCAAAAAGATATATATGAAAGTCCTTGAATATTATATGTTTTTTTTTTATTAGATTTGTAGATATAATATAAAGTTTAGACGAATAATTCAAACATTTTCTAGTTTTACGATATATTTCTAATGATATTTTTTTAATTGTATATTTTTAAATGTTCTTTTTGTAGAATTTACTTGTCGAATATCACTGATACAAAACTTAAAATTGTTTATTGTATATCATTGCCACTCATTAAAACATTGCGCTTCTCAATACATCCAACAAAAGCATTCTTAATTTCCATACAACAATGCAGTATAGATTCTTTAATTTAAAAGTCAGATTTGTTTCTTTTTCTTAAAGCGAATGACGCTGTATTTTTTAATGCGAATATTTTTAAAGCGAAGGAAAGATCTCGCACCCCTTTCTCATACATTTTGCATACTTCTAATTCTTTTCTCTTTTTCTTTTTTCAATTTCCTTCTCCTATTCGAGAAATTGCTTCATTTCAATATTTGTCTCTTCCACCGCGTCAAACCTACGAAATATAAATCGGGTGCTTAACTCTGAGATTTCTATTTCCGGCAACCTCATTGCCAGTGGTTTTAATCTTTCTACTCTCTTTTTTCCAATGATGATCGAGATGTCGTCGAAAATGAGATAAGTTCGCGACAAAAATCGTACAGGATTAAATTGCATTATAAACATGTCTGAAAAAATACGTTTGTTGAACGTTTGTCAATTTACGATTTTGACATTTTTACTCGTTCTGATACAGCCTTTGAACTTTTATTAAAATTTGAACAATATGAATAACATGTTTTTTTTGCATCAAGAAAGAAATATCATCATTCACTATTTAATAAATATACATTGGAACATCGAGAAGTGACACTTGTAGAGCTTTATCGATTTAATATAAAAATTAAGTGACATTTCAGACTATTTTCAATTGCAATATCTAAATCTGTGTTATTTCTTGCTTGAAGTTTGCAAAAAAGATTATTTTCTATCAATTGTGACAAATTTCGGTATCTGATATAATTTATTATCGACACGGCTCGCACGCGTTATTTCTCGGGAACAATATCGAACGCTGGCAACGGTAGAGTGATCGGAGAAATTTCGTAATTGCGATTGTAATTGGAATTTCTTTGAGTCAGAGCGCAAACATGATTATGGCATACGAGAAATCAATTTAGCGGAATAGCGTAAAATACAACACGTACGATTAAGGTGAACAAACGCTATTAAGTTAAATTAGGGAAGCTAATTTAACGAAATGTCAAAAAATGTCAATCCGAGATAATTATAACTGTCGAACGCTGAACAGGTATATTATAATTACATTGGCTCAATATTTATAGGGTGAAAATTTATTTCACGATGATTTAGAAAAAGTAAACTTTTTATGTCAAGAAGCAAAATATTCAGATGATAGTGCTCTCTCTCTCTCTCTCTCACACACACACACACACACACACACACACATCTGATGATACATAAGATTAATTTAGAAAATTTGGAATATTTTGCTCATTATGTGTAAACTTATTATTTTTTAATAAACACAATATGTAATTGTGTTTTTAGAAGTCAAATGCATTATCACTCGACATCGCTGTTGTCAACAGCGCAGTAATGAAACGGTTAAGTGAGTAAATGCAGAAAAAAAGAAAGCATTTATAATAAGAATTTTAATTGCAATATGTTTGCAATTAAAAACGTTTTTTAATGTTTTTTTTATTTATTCTTTGTTGGCGACAATTTGGAATTTAATTTCTTCGAGGTTACTATATAAAAATTTTATAGCTTTTGTACTTAATTCAGTATCGAATAAATGACGATAAAATTCTTATAAAGTCATTTTGCGGAAAAACTTTGTGCGAAATGGGTAAATCAATTTGTTCGTACTGACTGGTCTACTCGCTTCATATATATTTAAAACGCATTTTTGTACAAACACCTACGTGGATCCCATTTTCATGAATAAATCGCGATCATTTCACAAAAGTTGAAAATAGAGAAGTATATTCGTATTCGTGCTCTCTCTCTCTCTCTCTCTCTCTCTATTTCATCCTCTTTAATTCTACATACGTCTGGTGTACGTGACAATAATAAACTCTACATCGCCGATAATGCTTTTAAGCGTTCATGAATGTCGCAATTAAACGTTGATTGCCCAGTCTAGCATCGCAACCGCGGCCGATCGTTTCCACTTTCTTTTCTCTTTCGTTCATCGCTTTTGTGAATGGCTATCGATATATTTCTCCCCGCTAAAAATTGTTCCGTTAAGTTGTTCGTGCCACTGTTGATTGGAACATTCGGTTGGTTTTCAAACACAGAATAACTTTGAACAGTACTAGTAGCTTTGAAGAGCATTTACTAGTGCACGCTATTGATATGAATCACATGATATCCTATTTTATTAAAAAGAGAGATTTAAATCTGTTTCTTTACAAAAAAACAATACAGCAAGTTTATACATATAAAGATCTTTATACAAACCTATTTAATTTTTATCAATCTAATTTATTAATTTTATTTTACAAGAAATTAAATCAGGATTGCAATTAGAAACTCTTAACCTGATTCCGGAAATTAAAAAAATATATTTTGTATAACTAAAATCACTTTTTACAATTTCAATTTAGTAAGTTCTTTGCCAAACTCACTTAATAATTGATCACGATTTTTTATCCTACATAAGTTATGCTACACAAAAATTAAATGAAGTGTTATTGGAATTTCAATTACAAACACAAAAGTTATATTTTACAAAATCTTCTTTGACGTTGAGTTCCATTCCATCATTTATTTTTCCCGATAATATTTGAATACTGTAATGAAATTGTTTACAATGTTATATACATGATATTATATACATATACATGATAAGTATAACAATTGCCTAGATGTAAAAGAAAATCAACACATCCTAAAAAGCAAAATTTTAATTATTAAATTTAATTGACATCCTAGAAAATGTTACTCCGTTCATGAAATATTTGTAAACTGATAAATAGTTTTGTTCTATTATACAATTTTGAAAGTCGTTGTTAAGCACATTACAACGATTGTCGAACATAATTTTGCACTTTGCTCTGAATAGAACTAAGAAGGCTTTTATATATATGTATATTTGTCACACGCAGAGTTAAAAGCACATGCATCAACGAACGGAACCAGGTGAGAGCTCTACGAGGAAATCGAGCTTTTTGCCGGGAAAGTATGGACAGTTTTATTAGGTGATTAAAACTAGATGTCAATCGGAAGGAAGAAATAAATAAGGACGGCGTGCCGCGCACTGCGTTGTTAAAATGTAGGAAATTTTTTCATGGACGCGCTAAGAGATCAGATGGAGTGTGTCTTATATCGGATAAGTGATTTACGTTTCTTATGCCCTCTCACAAAGTTGTTCTCACGACTCTAATCTTCATTGGACTAAATCTCGGTTGCGTGGGCACGATTTTCTACGAAACGTCGTGGACGTAATGAAAAGAAAGAAAAGTGTCCAGCGATCCTTTGGGAAATCGACCAAGATGAATAAACTAGGAAGAAACTAATGATTACGTGTCCGTGTGCGTGCGTGCAAGATGTAATGAAATATATTACAAGACCATAATTGTTTGCTTTAGCTGAGAATAGAGCATAGATTTCTACAATGGCAATCCCGATGTTTGGGGAGTTTGCGCAACGTTGCAAAATTGCAAACAAGATGTGTGCAATAAATATTTGAAGAGCGCAAAGTGAACAAGGTATTCTGGATTGCTGGACACTTCCCGTGCTTGCCTCCGTCCGTGCTTGCTATGAGTAATTTTTTAAAATCTAAATTGCTTTAGCACCAAGCTCCTGCGCAGATACGTAGATTATTATAAATTTAATATTTTTTAATGTCAAGAGAGAAGATTTAACTTATTGTAAGAGGGAAAATGTTGCGGGTATTGGACTGGTCTCTAAAATTGTCCAATTAATAAACGACACCTACGCACGTAATGAACGAGCTAACTAGATCTGCTCCGTCACAAGTTTCAGAGAGCCCGATGCAGTAATATAGATAATTCAATTGACTCTTCTCCTAAATGCTTCGTTATAATAATCGGAAAATTGTAATCTTGTTATAAAAATATATAGATTCAAGCGTGTGAACTGATAATGGATTAATCTGATTTTATATACTTGACTGATCAGTAACAAATGTTATTATTCACATTCATTATGAAGAAAATGCGAATGCATTCGCAAGAATTAAGTGTTAATAATTTATAGTGCTACGCACGAATGTAATGATGTAAAGAAAAAGAAATGTATGTACAATAAAGTAGTTGAATTAAAGAAAGAAATCGATTTTTTGCAAAAGGACAATGAAGAGATTGTAAGGTAAAGAGATAAGTAAAAAAGAAGAATCCGATCGAAGTTGGTTCGGTGAAAGTTTATAAAATTTGCCAGAGAGAATTGTAGTATAATATCAGACATGCTGATAAATTTGTTCTGGAAAAGAGAGAGAGAGAGAGAGAGAGAGAGAGAGAAGAAAAAGAGATTGTGATCGCGAACGTCAAACCAGAAACAGAAACCAAAGAAAAGCATAAGCCAAAGATGATAGATATCGCTTAAACGCTGAGTTGTTAAAAAAATTAAGAATAATTTTCATCAATGTGTTGAAATTAATTTTTATTCTGTCATTACTTTTCTTCTTATTTCATTTTTCATGTTTAAGAAACATTCAGATGTTTCACCTTTTTCGTATTTTACATTACAATTAAGCATATTTGAGTTTTAAGGGTACTTAATTTTTATTACTTATTAATTCAGAATCACAGATTTTTATAAGCGAAATACAAAATATTATGACATTATTATAAAATATGCATTATCGAATCAAATTTCTTAGAAAAGATTTCATTTCAACAATATTGTAATTGATTATTATTGTGATGTTTTCCTTCTTTGACGCATATATGTTTTGTTCCATGTACGTTTGTTAGACAAAATATCGTCTATCTTAAAATACTGGATTCAATTTTTTTCTTCATTTTGGCAATGCCATAATCTCTATCCGGATATAATTTTGATAACGACTGTTTTATATATATATATATATATGAGACGGAAATTCGTAACATCGATTCTTTCGTGCTCTGGTTATTCTCTTATTTCGTACCTAATAGGCAAAGAGCATCGGGGCGTATCTTTAATCTTGTCTGGATTCTCTTGAGCGCTCATTATTTTTATCATCGATTTATCGTTCTAGTGTTAACTTCCAAGACAAAAAACTGTCCATTTCGTCACGACAAACAGACATAGTTCGATTTCTATATTTTCTTCTCTCCAATTTCGAGGATGTTGCGATTTCTTGCCTAACTAACTCACTCCGATATCTCCTAATTAACCTTCTGTAATGCAATTCTCCGCGCATTACCTAGTTGATAATAATAATGAAGAAGTTGCATTATTAAAAAATAGGTTTATTATAATTAGGTATAAATAAAGAAAAATATAAATATCGAGCAACAAGAGAGGAAAGAGAAAAAAATGCATTAAAAAGTTTATATATTTACAAGTATTTCTCTATCGTAAAAATAAGAAAGGCAAATCAAAACTTTAGTATATAATATAAATCATAAAATGAATTTATAGCATTATTTAAAATAATGTAATTATATATTTCAGTTGTGCGCTTACGCATATGTCAATTAGACAAATTGAAAAAATAAGTTCGGTCCATCGATCACCTGCCGTTCTCATTTTGTCGTTTCTCTTTTGTTGTTTTACAGGACACTTTATTAGCTTGTTCGTCAGGATCTATAGTATGTATGCAGGAAATGTAATGTAAGGAGTGAATAAGAGTAGAAACTCTTTATCAGTTGCAATTTTATCTATGACGTAAATAAGAGTGTTTCGAAACTTCATAAGTAAAACATTGTATTTATAAAATTAGACAATTAAACAGGCAATTAAATGTAATGTCTCATTTTAGGAAATATTAGAGACATGAAAAATTTTAAATAAAAGAAACTTAAAAGAAAGCTGATATCGATATGATTTCTTCAGATGCAAACTCATTTTAAATAGGTATTTGAAAATCGTTATTATTTACTCTAAAGTGAAATCACAGTTTTTTTATGAAAAAATTAAAAACAAACTAATAAAATCTTTTAAAGCGTGCTTAAATTGAAAAGATTTTGTTTGTTATAATATCAAAATTTGATTTGTTAGATTTTAATCGTTTTAGGCCTTCTATTTTATTACAGGTAGTGCCAAAAAGAGCGGCTCTATTATTCGATCAATTGATGGTAGCTCTACAGAAGGTTGTCAATAATCAGGGAAAAGGTTCAGTTGGAGGCAAAGGTATAAACAAATCAGTGGTGCATCGTTTTCCAGCTCCCAATTCGGAAGTCGTCCCTGTGGCGGATGATCAAATGGTAGCAAATTCGGTATTAACTTTTAAACAATACTATTTGAAAATATTTTATTACCACGAGCCACATTGTAAAGCGATTGAACATTTCTGTACTTGCTCGTATTCTTACTTTAATATTGTACTTATTTCTGCTAACAGTACTATTTACATAGACAATAAATAAAAATATTTTATACTTTCAATACAATAAAAAAAGAAATGCTCGATCATGCGGGTGCAATAGGGTTCGGAATTTCGCAAGGATAAGTATTATAAGAAATTATTATATTGATAGAGTATCTTTTACTTCAATTACTTAATTACTTTTAAAGTGTAATAAAATTATTGCACTACGTGAGATAAATAATAAAGAAATAATATAATAAGTCGAAAAAGTATAAAAATGCGGAATCGGAACAAAGTATATACTATAATAAAAAGATGAACTAAGAATATCGGAAAAGTCACTGTTTATGAAAGATTAATTATATATCCAACAAACACAAAACATTACAATAGCATTGCAACATCGTGTAGCAAGCAGAATATTGCAACATTGTCGCAATATTCTGTGTTTATATGCTTCAGTTTAATACGGTAATAATTCACGTCCACGTTTCTCCACGTTTTCAGATGGATTTGCAACGACGCGGACAAGACAAGAGTGAGTTTTTCTGGCGCTGTTTGGTCAATGCTCTCGCGTGCTTCAAGAAGAAGTGATAATGGCCATGCTATCGTCAGTTCTCCACAATTCCCGAAGACCGAAAAAAAAAGCGCGCAAAATTTCGTATTATTTCCCCGACTTAGCTACAGCAGTACGACGTAATTATAGCAGTATTTTCCCAGCTAGCGCAACAAGAAAATAAGAAAAGAAGATCAGGAATGTACAGTACACAAATTACGATCGCACTTGGAACGCGGAATCGATTCTCATTCGAACTCTTCAACTGTTCTGTTTCTTTTGGCGCGTCAAAGGACCTCCGCGTCACCTCCGCCCTTCTTGTCAGCGACTACATCGCCGTCCCATTTCCTCTATCGCGGATTATGCGTGACACGTCGGGAAGGAATTATCTATACTTACTTTTCTCCTCTTGCTTATAAAGTAAATGATCGAGAAGATCCATTAAATGATTCTCTTCAAGCATATCAACTAAAATGAAATAGTTTGATATAAACCTAAATCATTGAGTTTCTTTGGTCTTTATTTCGATTTTGCAAATTATTTCTATGTTCTTCTGTAGTTCATATTTCTAAATACACTTTCTGTCTTATTCTTTGTCTTTAATGCTCTAATCGATGAGTATATTAAAAAAAAAATATATATATATATATATATAGTTTTCATAATATCGTCTTATTGCTGATTATAAACGAACGTTTACGTAAGTTCTGAAGATTTAAAGTAGAAAATCCTGCATCGTTATTTCTTTTCTTTTCTTACAGTTGCATAATACTGATAAAACTGAAAAATAATGGAAGATCTTTATTTACTATGCCGAAAACAAAATAACATCCTCTTAACAATATAAATCCCGTAAGAGTCGAAATGCTGCAAATATCTAAATAATATTGATTTATGAACTCTTTTTCTTTTACTGTTATACTTCTTTTTTAAAAATTTTGTGGCATTAGAGACCGCTAAATTGTGAGTCTATTTGGCCAAATTCAATTCTTCATCTTTGCTCGGGATGAAAAAAGATCTTATTATTAATATCTTAATAAATATATGGGGTCAGAGACTTAGAAACTGCTAACCACGAGTTGGTCGATACTATAAAAAGTCATGTACTATCTCAATATTATTATATAATTATCTCTTTATGATATTTCTATTTGAATGTTACATTAAGTCGTTTAAGCAAATCTTATTCAAATATATAAAATAATTCGTATATAAAAATATTCGAAGTTCTATTTAAACTATGTTCATATATATGTTCATATATTATCATTATTATTATATTAAATAAAATAATTATTCAGATATAATTTATATATAACTTACTCGAGAAGATGGATGAACATGACTTTCTTTTTTAAGGAAGCATGAAAACATAAAACATAAAATCGTTCTTTTTTAAGTCACAAATGTAAAACTGATAAACTTTACCAACTATTTATTCATGTCCACAAAAAAGTATAACTTTTTAAAAATTCTAATCTAAACATATATACACTAACATATAATGAAAGAATACGTAAACACGTTTGAACGGTTTTTATTCCGTACATTCTTGGATGATACATTTGCATTATTTTATTGTCTTCGATAGCCTTTTAAGACACAGTATCAATTCACGATATTTAGTATGAGGAAACATATCAATCGCCGTGACTTTTACCGGCACCAACGGTTCACCGAGATATTCCGAGCTTGGAACTAGGTCTCGCTAAATCAATTAAATTTCTCACGGCAGCACAAGGATCACATGATATGTACACCAATCTGTTCAACTTTTTTGACTTGTGCAGTTTCAATAAAGTTTTTTGACTAGAAAAAGTTACAGGTAAGTTAACATTTTTTTATAATATCGATATAATAAATGTTATTTCTATGTAATAATAACTTACATGAGCCTGCTTGTGGGGAATCTACAATGACAATAATATTAGACTTTTTAACCTCTGAATGACAGGTAACAAATGTCCTTCATTTTCCCGACAAAAAATTCGCAATTGGTAATATCATTTTTGACAACATTTTCCTTTGCATTCTTCATAATGTTGAGAATAATTTCCAGTCCCAATATCCTTCTTCCTTCGCCGCAATGCTGCAACAATGAACGTTATATCTACAAGGGTACAGCTTTAGATAAAATTTATAATGATTAATTTATAATGATTAATTTATAATAATTAATCGTACCTTTGAGAAACAAAACCTCATGATTCCAGCCATATATGTTAAGTAGTGCCATATCGAATGTAGGTTTGGCAAAATCAATCGCCGCTTTACAGAAAACTTCTGTTCCCAACGTATTAACTTTTATCCTTTCTGATAGATAAAACAGCAGAATATAAAATAGATATCATATACGAGACTGACATGTAGAATTAATTAATCATCAACATCATCATCATCATCGTCATCAGAAGAAGAAAATTTTAAATCTTCTGATGATTTGATTAATGGAGATAGCTTGTCAATTATTCCATCAACTATATGGTCAATTTCCCACATCTTTTTCTCTTCATTTGATGCATAGTTAATAAAATTCTTCCAATGTTCAGTTGTCATTCGTTCAATACCTTCTTGAAATAATAATTTTACCTCTTGTATTTTAAAAGTGTTGTTATTACATTTAACGAATCTTTTAACCATTGACCATACCATTTGAATCGGATTCAGTTCGCAATGATACGGAGGTAATCGAAGAATCGTTTTATTATACTCTTGTGCAACTTCATCAATAACATACTTGTCAAATTTGTCTTTTTGTTGTTGAACAATTTGCAAGAGTTCAGCTTTTACCATTGTCTCTGGTATTTCGTTTCCTTTACTTTCTAACCATTTTATTATTTCGCCTCTTTTCCAGGTACTATTCGGAATTTTTTCCACTTTTACAGAATTATACGGAGCGTTATCCATGACTATAACAGCATTGTCGTGTAGCAATGGTAAAATATTTTTGAACCATTTGAGAAAAGTGTCGCTGTTTATTTCGTCGTAGTAATCTCCTGCATTCTTCTTTGATATGAAACATAGAGGCTTGCCAGGAACAAAACCAGCAGCACTGCCAATATGCAGAACAATTAATCGTTTGTCTTTTTCGGTTGAACTAATTGATTCGATAGCCAACTTTCGGAGAACTACGTCCTTCTTGGATCTAATGGTTTTATTCATCCAAACTCTATTCGTGACGTCAGTGGCACTAACCCAAGTTTCGTCCAGATAATAAATTTGCCGACCCTCTTCTCGGTATCTCTTTATATTTTTCAGATAGTTTCTCCTCCAAATAATTATGTCATCTCTCTCTATCAAAATGCTATTGTGGTGTCGACTAATAAATGTAAAATTTAGTTGCTTTAAGAGTAAGTGAAAGGTCGATCGTTTATAAGTTGGGAGATTTTTGTCAGCGTTTACGGCTTTCAAAACTTGGATCAACGTTGGTAATTCTTTATTGATGTAAAATTCGTGAATTTTTTGCCGAATAGCATTTTTAACAAATTTGTCAATCTTTTCTTTAAAACATTGGCGACGTTTTTTTCTATTAGGGGGTGTAATCGTACCTGTATTCTTATACTCCAGTAATGTTTTTCTTATGGTGGAAGTGCCAATATTCGTTAGTTTTACCAATTGAGCAACAGCACTTTTACTTGTAATTTTTGGATTCTCTTCCTTCATTTTTTGGTGTAAATTAATAATCATAAGCTTCTGATTGCTGTCAACTAGCTAAAAGTAAAAATAAAAAAATATACATATATTACGAAAAGAAGCACAAACAAGCTTTCAATATACAATTTTAAGTTGCTATTGTTTTAGTGAGCATACATATGTATATCTCAATTTTTTTTATAAACCGTGTTATTAAATTGTACTTCAATGAATTTTACTTCAAAATTTAGTGTCTTCTGATATGAAAAAAAATTAATTTCTTATGCATGAGTTTCAATTTCAATTAAAACAAATTTATACGTATCAGCAATCCTTACTTGTATACATAAGTATATGCTTATATAAATAAGATTTGTATCAAACAAATATTCACTCAAGACTATTTAAATAATTGATTAAGTTTTAACATATTTTTCTCATAGTAAAGTTATACTTAAAAGAATACTTTAAAATTACAGTTATTGGTATGCTACAAACAAATTAATAATGTTTCGTCGTCATTATTTACCTGGCCTCGTTTATTTTTCTTCAAGGGAGACCTTTTCTTTGGCGGCACTTTAGCATCCTCTTTAGTAGCCAATTTTTTTTCTTTTTCCATCACTGTATAAGAATTTGTGAAGACTACTGACAGAAAAACGCTAACATTCGTTACACTAAATCGAGCCGTTCGACGGTTATTTTGAGAATAACTACAACGCCAACGGTCTAAGATGCTCCAAGGGCCCAGTGGCCCAGTGCCGCCCAGTGCCGCCCATGCTGGCACTGGCAAATCAAGTCCTTTTTCGGTGTAACTAGTGTAGATGAGTGCATCATCTTTAGGCCTCCCATTGAGGAGCTCGAATTCAAAGACCAATAGGGGAGGCCTAGTGATCTACCCTAGCTACACAGAAAAAGGATCTCATTTATGTTATGTACCCCTGTGTATGTATGTAGCAAAGGCGTGGAGGGGGACTTTCCTGTGCGAAACAAATTTTCGTCCGAAGGACGAAGCGACGATATTTTCTCGCTAAAGTATACTTTTCGTAGCTGAATTATGCATTTCTTATCTTTCTAATTATAGTTGGATTCCATAAAAAGCATATGCGCGCGCTTTATGGAATCCAATTTATACGTTTATCTTATCTCAAGTGCGCGAAAGTGTACTATAACGCAACGAACAGTTATGCATAACATTTTTTTTAAACTTTTTCTTTTCTCTCCAATGTCTACTTTGTATTATATCCATCTCAATTTAAATGCAGCGGTAACATATATCTCTTGCAAGCGGCTTGGCGCTTTTCTTTTCCTTGTGTGCTGTCTGCTGACTCGCCTAATATCGGAAAAAGACGCTCTAGCGCGATTTGCGGTGTTAACCGCCATCTTCCCCTCTCTCTTCTCCATCTCCTTACCTGGACATGGGGACCCTCAGAAACCGTGATCCCGGCAGACCCACTTCCTTGCCTACGATGGACCCGTTCCCGTCCCCCTCTGCCCTTCCAGCGGGCGATATCGCGGATGAAACGGAAAGTGCCATTAACATCCTTAATTCCATCTTAAGTTCATATCCCCCCATCCCCCCATCTAGCGATGACGAAAATATGGAATGTAGTGTCGACACCGTTGCATCAGAAAATGTAAGTAATATGAAACATTCGTTCAAGGATTCTGCAAGCCGTTTGGATAACAATTCTCTTTCTAATGCACCTCGCTTTAGCGAATTTTCTTCCCCCCTCAATAGTAAACAAACAAACAGGAAATGAGCTGCGGATGTTCCAACGACCCCCCTCTCCTTACGAATAATAAAACGCAAAAAACTAATTTCGCTATTCCTGAATCCTTTCTTCTCAACCGGTATGACAACCATTGCCAAGATCCTTTTGAAGTTATCATCCAATCTTCGTCCGACGTCGCTTTTCCTCTGCATCCACTTACGGTCGGTCGAATAATTGTAGGATCATGCAAACAAAATATAATTGAAATTAATAAAATGAGTTATTCAAAAATACTGGTCCAAATGAAAAATAGAGACTCCGCCAATGCACTGATTAATAACCCAATACTCAAAGCTAAAAATCTTACAGCTTATATCCCCACCTTCCGGGTATCCAGGCAGGGTATTAACGCGAAACGTTCCTCTTGACATCTCTTTAGACGAGCTCTCAAAAGAAATAGACTCTCCATTCGAAGTGGCCTCCATTCGAAGGTTGAACAGGAAGAATCCGGATACCACCGATGCGGTGAAATATATTCCATCCAAAACCATAGTTCTCTCTTTCAAAGGACAAAACCTTCCTAATTATGTTTTTTTATATCATGTCAGATATGAACCCAGACAGCACACAGATATCCAAAAAACATCCTATAAATATCCTTTAAGGATATTGAAAATATCCATAAAATATCCTTTTTATGTC
>VBVR01001259.1:0-32527 GCA_011638315.1 Tetramorium parvispinum | reverse complement strand
TTAAATAAATGTTATAAGTCAACGTCAATTATAAATTTTTTTTCTTTTTTTTATATGATATTGTTCACGTTCGCACTCCGTCATTGTTTATGCTTTATTTCTGGAAAAGGATTTTCCAGTCTGTAAAGGCAATTAAAAGATTAATTGTCCCAAAATTAACGGTATTCCGTCGGTACAACAGAACAGTACGTTACTTGTGATAGAATTAGAAACAAGAGTTTGCTCCGATTCGCTATGACAAATGCAACAAGTTTCCATTGATTCTCCGATATCGTCGTTACGATTATTTAAGCGGAACGTATGTCACGTTGAGAGAGAAAGTTGAAGGAGCAACTTTCGTCTTTTCTACATATAATTATTGTCTTTAATACGTATTTGTACATATTTATTCCAATGTAAATTTGTAAGGAACGTCGAATAGAGCAACGGTGATGATTCACAGTTCGTTAAGAAAAACAATGTAGAGAACATCTAATTAATTCTGATTGCCGGATTATTTGAAACCTCGATTTCGACGTGTATTTCGATTTCCCGCGCGTTTCTCGGCTCCCATGACAGTTTCCACAAAAGTCGGTTCGAAGCACATCGCGCGGGATTGCTCCGCCGAATATTACGGATTTTCTCTGCGAAAAGTGCACAGCAAGCGCGAATTAATGTCGATAGTGTCAATTAAAGTAACGGGCGACGTCGTGAATGTAATGTATCGGTTACGCGAGTGCTCATCGTTTCGTCGCCCGTAACGGTTATAGAGCCAGTGAGTACAGATTCCGGTGACAAAGCTACGCGAAAATGATCCTTACGTTTCTTTCGAGAGAATCGTGTATTTTTTTATTAGATGTATCATGCCTAGAAATTAGATAATTGTGTGTATAATGTGAACGCCTACTGCGTCTGATGGAAAATCCGCCACTGAATACAGTACAGACGCGGTCATTAATGCCTGGACATTTTAAGTTGACGGGTTTTGGAACACATCAGAAACGCGTGCGATTTCTAAGCATTTGTGTATCATTACTGCCGGATTGAGTCTTATTAAAGATCAGGAGCCATTAAATTAAAGAAGAAAAAAGTTTATCACGACTCATGATACACGAATGCTTAGTAATCGCACGTGTTTCGGATGTGTTCCAAAACCCGTCAACTTTAAGATGTCCAGGCATTAATGACCGCGTGTGTACATAATCGCATCGATACGAACGACACAATTTTCGACAAAGCGGCAGTTTCGTCAAGTGAACTCCGCGCGACCGCCTACGATTGTGTCTGTACGCTACGAACGCAACGTCACAACACCGTCGGTAAAAATGTCAACGTACGACAGTTTCGTCAAACGAATTCCATGCGATCGTCCGGCGTCGATAAAAGTGCAAACGTGCGTACCATGAAATAAATGCCGTATGATTATACGATAATATTACTCGTATGATAAGTAGTGTAAGATGGATAGAGTTATAATGATACGTCCCTATAAAGACTTTCCGTGACTTTCCGCTGGAAATTGTAGGATGGGAGTCGAGATTTGAACTCGGAATCTTTTCGTTATACTAATCGCGTCATCCTTATTCGTGTGATAAAGTTTTCACAGATTAAGTGCTTGAGTTAATCGTATTCAATATTTTATACTTTATGTAGTAATTCGCAATATTTATATACATATAATTGTAGTAATTGGCATATATATATATATATATAGAAATTTATGTTTATTTTGTGTGTAGTGATTAACAGTATTTTCATATCTAGATGTAATTGTAACAATAATGTCGCGATTACTGCTTTTAGTATGATTGCGCAATCGTTTTGTAGATTGAAAGCATGAACGTGCCCTACATAATTGTGATTGTTACAAGATTATATGCATAGATTAATTGAGTATTAGATAGAGTAGATTAGAAAAGTAGCGAGATAGCTATTAATGCTGTTGTGGTGGCTGTAATTTGAAAGAATCATTTGTTTTGTTAAATTCGAATTTCAATTTTAATGTCACCAAAATATTGAATAAAAACAAGTATGTAGTGTAGTCGGCAAAACAAAAACAAAAAATCGTTGTATTGTGTATAATCAATGGTATACATACAAACAGTGGCGGATTTTCGCATTTTAAGGACCCTAAATGTATCTTGATTTAAACATTCGACAGTTGAAGTGAATAAAGTTTCAGGTAAACATCTAATAAAAAGTTTGGCACTGCGTGATCAAATTATCGGATATTGCTGCGTTTAGTGTCTCTCATTGGTTACTGAAAATCTATTCACGTCTAGTTCACGTTACGTAAGATTTTTAGTCCCAACGGAAGAAATTAAACACGCAACAAATGTGCGCGAATGGTTCGTGAAATCAAGTGTATTCTATCCTGTATTTTGTGTTTCGACAAGATGTGCGCTAAATATGTGACGTGAAAAAATCCGTAATTTTCATGTTTCTTCGAAAATAAAGTGCGTAAATTAATTTTCAAGTTCGTTCAGTGTGTGTGTGTGTGTGTGTGTGTGTGTGTGTGTGTGTGTGTGTGTGTGTGTGTGTGTGTGTGTGTGTGTGTGTTTGTAAATGTAAAATATGTGATAGAATAGTGTGTGTAATTAAGTGCCTATTTCTGGATTAGCGTTTCTTCGGTGGAGCTGACACGGATTTTTAAGATGGATTTTGCAACGTGCGGAGCATACTTCAATACACTAGTTGGTGAGTAAAATTACTCAAGGACACATATAACTGTGATAACATGTATACACAATTGATATTATTTATTAGATATTTTTTTAATTATTTGAAATTAATTATTTAAAAAATGATTATATATCCACTATTTGAATTCTGAGAAATGCCGATTTGAGGTTCATCAATAATTTTCAAAGTATTCTTGATAAAAATTTAATATTCAAGAAAAGTATCAAGTTGCGAATAACTGAAATACTGAATTATTGAATTGTGCTCATCAATATTTAACCAATCATACGTTTAATTAAATGACTTTTAGTCAAAATTGATATAATTAACTTTTTCGCTACAAGGTGTATGCATATCACTGGGATGTATATCTTCCCGCAGTGTTAATAGCACATGATAATTAAGACAAATAAAATATGTAATAGAAAATTTATAATAATTATAATATATATTATTTTTTCCAGGTATAGCTGTGAAAGCGTCTTTAGCTAGTGTACAACGACGGTGAGTGAACTCATTTTTATCATATTTTATTACATTTATATATTTGAATTTATATCATTATGATGTGAATTTTATAATATATTAGTAATAGTACGTACAACGATTAGTGTAAAACACGATAGCAAATGCTGTCCTTTAGTAATTTAATACGGTATATATAATAGATGTGCTGGGGATAAAAATCTTGGATGATATTATATTTACATATAATCAGGAATATGAATTTGTGACACTTGTTACAGTCACCATTTGATTTAGAGGCTTTTGGTGCACGTAAAAGATTCGGTCTTGGTCCAAAGTAGAGCGTCTAAAATACCTTATGAAATTAATATTTGCATATATACAAATATCACGTGAGCTAGTAATAATCAATTGGCGGATGAATGAATGAACGATCGATTATAAAAACGGACGAATGAATGGACAGGCTTGTCCTTGACAGCCGAGTGTCTGTAACCTGGCACTCTCGAAACAGTCGCCGAGCCGTTTGCTTATGCTTCAGCTTCGCTGACCCTGTAAACATTCTTCCCTTCCTTTATGTACCCTTTATGTACTTTAGGCCTGCGCTCTATATATATATATATATATATAAAATATTCTTTCAATTTTATTTCATCATTTAGAAAATGCTTGAAGGCAAAATCCACAAAGGGTTAGGAGGTAAGATGAAGGTTTACATATGAGTTAAACTAAAGTATAAGACTACGTATATGTATAATGTATGTCTTAAAAATTTTCAAATAAGATATAGCGTAATATATTTTAATATTGTTAAACTTTTTTTTTTATTAGTTTTATCTCTTTTATATAAGATGATATCTAGGTGGATTTAAAGCTTGTTTTTAAAAATTTGTGCACGTATTTTAATAAGAAAATATTCGGCACAAATAATGTGATTGCGACGAATATTCGATCGATACTCAATCGATTAAAAAAAATTGCTCGTAAAACTGCGAGGTGATGTAGTTAATAAGAGCGCAGTAGAATTCCGAGCGCGTGTATAAATTCCAACGGGTCACAAATGTATGTAGCGCGAAATATGCACAGAAGCCGGCCTCGGCGCGTCTGGAAAAGAAGAAGGGGTAGGAGGTGGTCACTAGCCAGCCCCCTTCCCCCTTCTCACTGATAAGGAAACGTCACGTAGATGGGTATAGAACTCGCGCGATAATAACGGCCGTGCCGCACCGCGTGGCGATTTTACTACTCCCATACTTTTCTCTAGTATGATTCGCGTTGCTCCTACCACCGCGGCATCGGCATAAGGCACCGACTCTCCCCCTCTTGATTTGCCACTCTGCTTGCGATCACAGCTCGACGTGATCCTTCTCTCTCTCTCTCTCTCTCTCTCTCTCTCTCTCTCTCTCTCTATCTCTGTCTCTGTCCTCTGTTCTATTTTACTCTATTCCCTCCTTCTCTCTCCCTTGCTCTCTACGACTTGTTCCATCCTACTCTTCGACCTATTCACTCCCCTCTTCATCTTTCCTTGTTTGTACGTTCGTTCTCGCAATATCTTCGTCTCGCCTTCGTGCGCTCGAGCAGCTCGCTAGCGAACTCGCATCGCCTCGACCATCCGCGGAGCCGCAATTGCTCGTTCGCATTTTGCGTCCCTCTCTCTCTTTCTCTCATTCTCCTTCTTTCTCTGTTCCCCTTTTGTTTTACCGTCTTTTCTAGCTCTGTTCCTCTACCTCTCGCTCCATCTCTTTTCCTCTTCTTGCTCCGTTTGCTTTATGTACATAATATACACGAGCCTCGCTCCCGATCATAGAGCAGTGGCGCGAGTTCTCGTACAGCCAGCAAAAGTCCGGATCTTAATTTTCGTCTAGTCGTCGATCGCAGTGTGTACACCCAGCATCAATCCGCTCCCTTGACTTTCCCTTGACGTGCGCGAAAACAAAAGGACAACGTGAGGTGAGAAAATGTTATAGTCCCCCCCCCCCTGAGTAAGGTGCCGCAAGTCTTTCTTATAGTGCAAATTCCAGATCAAAAAGCAGCTGTCAAGCAACAAGCCAGCAACGAAGGATAAACAGTGATCTCAAGGGAACGAGCGTGATCGCGCGATGAAGAGGAGGAGCGACGACGATGGCAAACCTGTGGCCAAATATCGGCATCGAGAGTACGGTGAGTAACCACCACTTCCACCTTTCGCGCGATCCCTCGCCTTCTCTCAGGCAAGGGTAGTCGAGGGAAGGATTCTTGAAATCGATCGTACGTCTGACGACGCCTGACGAGCGCGCGCGCTCGCGATCGGTCGATTCTTGCGATCGCAGACAAGCGTCTACCTCCGAACGTATTCTGTGATGCAACGTCTAGGAGAGCATGTACACAGTGTGTCACTAAAGCGCTCAACTGAGTCGGTGGTCCGCGAGTCACTGGAGGCCAGGGGCCGATCGTGAAGGATGTATATATGTTGGATATCAGAGTGATAACGCTGCCCCTGGTTTTGCGATAACGCCCGCCAGTATACGCATGTACTACCTGGTACAGCCGTCAGTTGCATCCGTCGCGAATCCGTCCTTCCGACATCTTTCGTGTTTATGTTAGTAGGGGGAACTTGCAACATACAATTCTTCGATTGTTATTTTTAAACTCTTTACAAATATACATACAACGATTGGTTTTTCGAGCTCCTTACTTTATAGTTATTATTACCTTGCAAAAGTTGAAAAGTTTCGCACTGAACTGAGCGCACTCAACTTTAATAATGTTCTCGATATGTGGACATTATTGACATCAATGTCAAAATTTTCTTGTATTTCTGATAAGTCACGTTTCTCTGTCTCATAAATGTTATCTGAGAGTAATATAAAGATTTTATTTAATAGTAGTATGAGATGGGCGGCTGGATATAATTATCCCTAATGTCACTTAAACTTTAAAAAGTTCTTCCGTGACTTTCCGCTGAAAATGGGATGTATGCGGGATGAGGGACCACTGGGATTTGAACCCAGGACCTTTCCGTCTGTACGAACTCGCGTTAGCACGAAGCTACGCGTCATCCCCAGAGATTTTACTTAATTCTAGAGAGTAAACGTGTCGTTGTCGTTCAATTATTAAATCGTTTAATATAGTTATTATTTATCCAATTATTATATTATATAGTTGTAAAATACAAAAACAATGACTTGCATCGCACGAGTTCTTTTTCAGCTATTTCAGAGTAACGATATTGAGACTATCACAACTCAGTCTTAATGTTTGATTATCGCAAATTAACTTTATTAAACATAAAATATACATTTGCTAATTTAACTCGATATCTGCAATTATGAAATGTTTCTGGAATATTTTAGAGGAACGCCTCTTTGAAATTGGTTTTAAAAACAGAACTTAACTTTAAAAAAGATTTTATCATGTTCAGACTAATTAAAATTAATTTTGTAAACTTATATAGAATTTATTATTATTATTATTATGATAGGTATCGATACAATTTTTAATATTTCAGAACAATGTTGATTGTTGAGTATCTTTTTTCATCGTTTGTGCGGGCGTAATTTATGTCTCAACTGCATTTATTTGCGGTTTGTGGTGGATAATTATGTCACGTAATGTTCCGACTATCGATTATATTAATACCGCAGTAATTATTAATAAAGATAACAGGCCGCAGTTTTTGAATACGCAGTAGCTTGATGCTACTGATTATAAGATGTAATATTTTGATTATTCCGAATGTTATGTGGATAATATGTGCTTATTCATGTTGAACGCAACATATCAGCAATACTGCATGAATATTTATGCATAATTTGTACGTTAAAAAAAAGTACAATTTATACTTATTTTAATCTACATTTATTTTAATACAGTGTACCCAAAACCACCGTTTTAATTATTGTCAAACTTTCTTGCGCGAAAAAGTAGAAAGTATCATTATTTTTTGCATTTCGATAACGACGTCATAAGTTGTTCTGTGCTAATACAAGCGCATCGCTAGCACCTGTAATAGTCACTTTGGCCATTCTGTCGAACAGTTGAATTTTATCGGCTCGATCGTCAGGGTCGCCATTATTTCTATTTAAACACTTGCTCGCTGCGTCACGTGTCTCCTGAGTCACTCTAGCTATCATTTCGTGATGTTTGAAGACGAGCCGCCACCTTCGATTGCTTTTTGATTCATAAAAATTTATTTCTCGTTTACCTATTTCCTGTTGCATTTCTTGTCGATTTATAAAAAGAGCAGATACGTAAAAGTGATGGAAAAGTAATTAAAAATTTTTATTTTTAATTCTTTTTTACTTATCGATCGACTTTTCTCATAATAAAAATAGTATAAGGGTGAAAAAATTATTTCTATAATCACTTGTAAACATTGAAATATATGACAAAACAAAGTTTTGTATAAACTCCTCAAAATTAAAATTGAGAAGTTGATTTATTATTGACTCGCAATAATTCTTATGTAGAATATCGTGGAAAATTTTTAAATACAAGCATACGTACACATAAACTTCCTGCTCGAAATATTAATGAACGGAAGATTATACGTTGGTCTTGTTGCCAGATCGGGATCCTATGTGAGTCACGTATGCGTCTATACAAATGGACCGCGTTTGCTTTTAATACCACAATATAATAAGACAAACTATGGTACCCGGTTTGTTCGATCCCTCTCGAGATGACAAAACTACCGGAATGTCAACGATCTTTTCTTTATACCGCTATTTTATCAATCTTCACAACTTGCATTTTCACATTTATGCTTTTACCCGATTTTATGCTCTTGCCGAAAATTCAGTAAAATTATTTTTTATTTAAAACATTTTTTTATAAAATTTTCGTTGACCTATTGCACCATTAGTTCCTGTAAACATTTGAACGGACATGTCAAGATAACAAATATAATATTTTATATAAGGAAGGTGAAGTTCGAAAGATCTTATCGCGTCGAGTCAGGCGATTTCGTACGTTTATTTCGTAACTGCCTTTACGTAAATACATCGAAAGTGCAAAATGTCAAGCCGTCCATGCGAGATGTTTTTACGGTTTTGATCAGATAAAAATTCACAAAAAAAAAACATTTTGTTTCTCATATGAAAATCTCTTTAATTTTTTTATTGTAAATTTTATTGTAAGTTTTAATAGCATATAAATTATTGTCTATTTGTCTTTCATTCTTTTACAATAATTTTATTACGTTAAAATATATTACGTGAACAAAACGTTTGTATTGCGTTTCTATCGGTTAAGCAAAGAAGGAAATATACGGTAATTAGTAGAAAATGAGCGCAAAAATTACTCTCTAGTCGTAAGCTTAAGTGACCAATTATTTCACGATGACCAATAATTGCACGACTGACCCCAATACTTATTATCCACAGCTATTTTTAGTTTGAACTTAAAAAGGGATGGAATTTTTAAGAAATCATCTAGAAATAAAAAAATTCAGAGACGGTCGTAATCGTTCTTCTTGTCTACCAAGTTGCCTTGGTCGAAGGCCTGGATTCGCCTTACAGTCGGGTACTTGTGCCTGCGTCGGGTTCAACGTGGCGAGGTCACGATGCCGCACAAAAGTCATGGTTCACGTAAACCGATGTACATTAAATCATCGCCATCATCCTATCAATAGTAATCATTGCCGTCATCCTCCGCCACGTCGTCTTCGTTCTCTGAATTCATTGGCACATATATTCTCTCTCTCTCTCTCTCTCTCTCTCTCTCTCTCTCTTTCTCTATAAATATAATTCTCTATAAATTATACCTGCTAAACTATAATTTAATTTTTCTGATTAAATGACTTATTTAAAAATGTTGCCAAAGTCAACCAAATTTCGAAAAGAAAACTTAAATAAAAGATGTGCTATAATTAGTTTGTGGAATATTCTAGGAACCGTGTTCTATCTAAAAGATGACAAAAGATAGAGCGTTTTATTGAGTCAACGATAAAGGGAGTAACGGACTGATCGAGTTATGCATATTCAAGCTGTGTATATTAAAGTTATAACTTTGTGTCGATTGTACGACCATAATTAACATTGCTCGATAACCGATCACAGTACAGTCTTCGTTATAATTTCAGTCCTGGATGATTTTATGATTTTCTTCGCATTGCACGACATTTGTCCTTTTGCTCTTAGCTCGCGCTAACAGTTACGTTACTTTAATTTGGAAGGAAAAAGAATTGAGAATTATGAGAATGCGGTGCAAACCACATTCATGTATATTACATTAAACAATTGCGACATTGAGAAATTGTCATCATTAACACAATTTATACGTAAAAATATATTTTGCAGTCTTTACGCAATATAATCAAAATATTTTTGTCTTTTTTAAAAAATTCGCGGTATCGAGACATTTACGGTACTTCTTATTAATAATCAAATAAAAAAACCTATTCGGCGCGAAAAACCTATATCTAACTCTATGAAAAAGAAATAGTTACTAAAATTAGTAATTACAAAATAAGCGTATTTTTAATCAGATAACAGATAACTGGATAACAGATTTAATTATTTTTGACCTAAACAGCTAGTCTTGTTGTGCTGTGATAATAATTTTTATCAATAATAAAATTCCTCTCTCGTTAGACAACATCATTAATTCGGATGAAGTATAATATGCGCTACTATATTACTGGCTCTTATCATCGTATATATTTATTGCTTGATTTAATCTAGTAACATTTGCAATTTTGCACATATCATATGTTATGGAGCGGCGAACATAATATATCTCTCGTAATTACCGAATAACTGATATGCGTCTCTATCATAATTACTAGGCAAGCCAAGTAAGTTATCGTGGTGTCATGTTGTTAGAATATTCGCGTAAATAAAAATTGATCTAATAATAATATCCGATTATGCTTAGCCGCAACGTGATTCAACGTTGCATCGATAATATCAATCTGTTACTTTTCTTCGTAGACATTCATATATGCATGTGTGTATTATATTTGTGTTTTTTTTCCTTCATAATACTCATAAATAGAAAACAAAGAATATCGAATATACGTATATGGTAGTCAACATATTTTTATTTACGAAATAGCTATGAGAAGATTATGAAATGAGATGAAATAATGTAATATAACTGTACGTTAACTGTAGAAATTTACGATGTATAATTTATACTTTCTAAATGCTCTACAAACTGTGAAAGTTCCAAGTCCATCCACATTATCGGATGGTTTACAACCAAGAGTCAGTGTTACGTCACGGTCATAGTACACGACACAATAATCATGTCGTTTATCCAAATTTTATGCTTTTTCTGTTTTTACATTTTAATATAGCAATCTTTATTTTCATGTTATAATGTTGATATTGCTCTATGGCGAGAGCAATTTAATCGAATTAATCGCATTTCGACACGTTTTTATTTAAATTTTATTCATGAATCTTAAAATGCGACGTATCTAGAGTTTTAATAATCATTATTGTCAGATAGTAGAGCTAATAAGACTTTTCGAATTTTGTAAATTAACATTTACAATTGTAATTTATATTAAATTAAATTACAATTGTAAATGTCAATTTGCTTATACTGTAATTTTATGTTTATGAAACATATGATTGCGAATCAAATCCTAATAATGTGTTATCAGAATTAATATTATTGTGATCATCGAGATGGTTGTAAAATAGATAGGGTAGATCAGGAAAGATGAGTTTATGAAGAGAAGAATAGCATGCTTGGGATGCTCCAAAATGGCCGCTACGGCCGTTATGAGGAATCAAGTTCTTCCTCCTTCTAGTTAGCTCCGCCTTCATTTAATTTTGCTTGCTAATCAATTCTCGGCTTGATCAACTCGGCTCTCAGTGGTCCAGTCTCGATTCGTTAATTAACAAGCATTTTGCAAATTGTGTGTATGCTATTTTGTTATAAATTTTTATTACAAGTAGTAGACTACAATTTAGAATTATATTAATATCTAATTGAGTCAAGTTTTTATAAATCTTATTTTATGATTATTTTATAAAATCATTCTAGGTAATAGTTTGATAATATTTGACAAAAAATACTATATTGTATCAAATCAACCTTTACTTTCATATTTGACATTTGTCGATATTTATATTATTTTTCTTTGATATTTGTATAATTGAAAATTTGCCACGTATTAATTTTTCAAATTTAGATGTTTTAAATAGCAATATTTTAATGTTATTTTGAAAATGCTTGATAATTTTTAAAAGAAGCTTATACATTGGACATGTCATATATAGCTTCTCGAAACTTGTCAAAATCCATTTGTAACACTCTGACATGTTCCCGTTATATTTCTTTTTGGACCATTTTTAAATTTGTTCCTTATCGTTTGACCGTGAATTATGCTTGTTTTGGCATCTTCCTACGAGACTGTATTGCACTTGTATCGGGAAACCAATAATAGGTTGCTGGCAGTCCATCGTATAACGGAGACGAAGAAGAGATAATAGTTCACTTAACACTCAAGTAAAATACCCATTTTTGAAAAAGGAAAATTGGACAAAATGTTTTAGACAGTATTAAGAATATCTTTTTTCAACAAAAGAAATATCGCATTAAAGGAATGTTGAATTTTTCTTGTGTTTTCAGATTTTTTGTGTAATCATTTCTTAAATGTACGATGTCTAGAGTCTAGACAGTTGTTTTGAAAAAGTATGAAAAGAAATGTACGATGTCAAGACAGTATTTATAAATTGGAAACAAAAATCTTCAACTTGTTTGTTGACTTACTTAAGTGAAAAATTTAGATAAATTCAGGTATTTTTTTCCTTTTAATGCTTTTGTATTCTTTTATGCTTTTTGTATCAATTTAATTCTTTTATTCTTTCTGTATTCTATATTTTGAAGTTTGGAAAGCTGGAACTTTATTATTAAACTAAAATAGAATTTCACACAAAAGAATTGACATTTTATGAAAAGAGAATTAATAGTTTTCTCTTTCTCTCTCTCTCTCTCTTTCTCTTTTCGCCGGAGTTGTCAGTCGCGTCATTTAGTTCAAGGAATCGATTTACCATATGGAAATTTCGACGTTGTTCGTTACGTAAGGACAGCTAACATGGTTGAATAGTTAGGAATAATTCGTGTAAGCTTATTTTTCCATTCTTTATTTTTATAAAACTGTCTTTTACCAACACAAAAAATTATAAATGATCATATAAAATGTAGAAATATATTCAATTTAGTAAAAATAAAAAAATTAGTTCTAATAGTTCTCCTAAATTATACAAAGATGTAGTAAATAATTCCTTTTTTATATAACAGTTTTTTTATTTCCGATTATGGACGATTTTATCAATAATTTAAGAGTTTATTCCTGAATCATTTTAAAATTATTCATAGACCGGAAGATTGAGTTATGGAAAACTTAATAAAAAATTCGATTTATTTATATTATAAGACAAAAATATTGTATAAAACAGTTTGGCAAATAAACTTTTCAGTACTGAAATTCAGAAACTGGTAATCGAAATGTAAATTAATATAACAGTCAACAGTTCATAAATTGAAACTTTCTATAGAGGAATGTTAATAGGGAAGAAAGAGAAAGAAAAAAGATCGAAAGGCTTGGTCGCGACAAAATTTTTCACACACAGGTAGTTGTCGCTGTTTAGGGCCGACGGTTGGCATTGTTTTCAAGTTTCCTGAAACAGCTCTATGTGCAGAGTTCGTGCAAGTACAAAACATCTTAGGCCGTCGCATTCAACGATACAACGAACATGTGTTGAATGTAAGCCAGCCAGCAGCATACCGCGTATTGCCGGAAAGTAACGTGGAACATTGTCGTCGTATGATTATTTCAAAATAACCGATTGTTATTTTGCTATTTTTAATTTATTAAAAATTTAATTGTCTCTCTTTAATTGTGATATTTCTTACATTAATCCTTTTCAGAAAAAAAACACATTTAATGTACAAAATAATTCATATTAAAACTTGCGATTAGATACGATATATTTCCCTCTCAAGATTACAGCTATATTCAACAACTTGTTCGTTTGTAATCGAACGTTTAACAATAGAACGTTTCATAAACATTAACGCCGCAAATCGACGAATACACGACATAATAAACACACGCATAAATACGTTATATGAAAAATAAAATTTGTAAATCCGAATTTGAATTGAATTGCTATGAAAATGACAAGCAATATTGTTTTTGCCAAAAATGTCATTAATTAGCAGGGCCCGGTTATTTTATATAAGTATCTATTCCTTCTGATCTCAAAATTGGAAACGAACTTTTAATTGATTTGATTGAAATATTTTCCATTGCATAGTAGACGGGTGAAAAATGAAATATTCCCTATGCGTTATTTTATTTTTCATTTTCGTTATGACAGCAAAATAATTAATTTTAATTGCCACTACGAATGGCGTAAGCTAGCTATTTCGTAATACAGACCAAGCGTGTCAGACCAGACGATAGCGCAGGAAAGAAATATAACCATGTCTGCTTGATCTTTAGCGAAAATATTTCGTCCCGTAGATATGTTATGCTTAGCGAACCACTTCCTTCGATGCGGCATGATTTCCGCCGATTCATTTCCGTTGCAGTGTGCTGCAATTTCTTTTTCTTAATATCTAACAGATAGCAATAATATTAACGATATTAATAGCGAAAGCGTATCTCGAATCGTTATCGGAGGACAGCGAGGAAATTACATCATTTTGAGTTATTTCTTCTGAGAGAAATAACTCAAGAGTTTTTTTTCCGCGGTTGTGTTTTGCACCATCTCAACAAAACGCCACACGTGCACGCGCGGTTCACAGACGCGGCAAACGTTACACCGGGAAGCAAATCGGTGACACAATTCAGAGACACGTTTCTTGCTTTTGCAATTGCTCGAGCGCGCTCGGGCATCGTTAATCGTATGCGTGTGCCACTAGTGCTTCTCCCCATGCACTTTCTCCCACCTCGAGATCGCGTCTTCGACCGGAAGTCAGCCTCCTCGAGGACAGACTTCCGCAGACGGTTTCGCTTCCGAATTCTCTACTCCATGCTCTATGCTAGTCGTAGAGCATAGGAGGAAGAAGAAGAAGAAGAGAGCACTTTTATTAAGCGGTTTGATGCACGGCGTACTGTATCGTCTGCGGCTCTCGCGGTGACTGATTTCACGAAATGTCGAATGCGTGATAATGCACACACAGAGAACGACTAAATGCCGACGATATCTGGCTTGTGTACTGGGTTTTATCTTGGTGGCGTGCCGCGCGAAATGGTGGGTGGCTCTCTATCGGGCCCCGGTGTACCAGCCGCGAGCGATAGGACTTATCTCACAATATACCTATACGATGTGCCTGACGAAACCTGACTTGAGCTACGTGCATTATAAACACCCGCAATCGACATACCAATTCCGCGCAGTGTGCAGCTTCGAGTCGTGAATAGCAGAACGTGCGTATATTTCCTTCCGACGGAGAAATCATTTCAAAATCCCCAGAAAAGAAACGTTATTTATTTTCTAATATTGATACATATTTCCCTAATTCATGTATGAAAAAAAAAACAATCTTCTTCTATGGTATCGATTCCTTTTTAGAATACGAGTTTCGAGATACAGTCCTCTGTAAAAAGAAATAATTCATTTACGTTTGACGTCCGCATAGTGAGATTCCTTGTTAAACTTAATGTCCATTTTTGCTAGAAAATACAACATTAATTATTTTATTTCGTTAGGGTATATATTACGTACAATGGGTCACATACCGCTTAATACTGTATCGCGATCTATGAGTTGAGTGAAATAAAGCAATCGTACAGGCTGCTGATGAATATATCACTGGTGAATCGATCATCGATATATTTATGCTGGTAAATATATTATTGATATATTTAGGGACGCAAGTAGAATTGATTTTTAAATTTTCTCTTTTACTGATTTTTGTTCGAGTCGATTGTCTGGTAAATGTCAATTGTCACTTGGTAAGAGACATATTCTTATCAGGAAAGTTTGTACTTTTGCGGATGCGCAATTACAGAAATACTTAATTTTTTTGGATTTAATTATCAAAATATTTAAAAGTAGGTACATAAAAATTATATGTTATATGAATTTTCTTTAATAAAGAATCGATTCCAACTTTATTAAAAAAATCTCTAACCGAACAAAATCGATAGTTTTGAAACGTTTTCTATAATTCTGCTGCGATTAAAATATTTTTCTGTTGGTTTGACGAAAAATTTCGCCAATCAATTTTAGAATGCATACGACGACAGTGAGTCTCTAATGAGACGTATATGGATGTCGCGTTATTATCGTTTAGATAAGAATCTGTTCAGGTTCCGACACCCGATACGATTCCCCACACTGATCCATACTCTTTGTTTACCCTGAGAGCTTTTATGAATTGCATATGTGCCTATGTGAGTAAATGCGAGACCTTTCGTCTAGAAAACAATCTCTACTCTTTTCCGGAAGCTTTAATTTGATTATTTCTAATCTAAATATTCCAATGATGACTAATCACATTTTTCTCACACGTGACTTATGCATGATGAATAAGTTTATAGTCTTAAATGTATGTACTAAATATATATGCTGTATAGAAAGAAATATCGATACGGCTATTCCTAAAATAAAAATGCTGCTATATTTCGGAGTTCTTTGATAAATTTCAAGAATTGTGTAACATTTTTTCTATTTTTGTTAATAAGAAGCTTGAATACCTCCTTCCTAATTTTAAATTAAAAAATAATTTGTTAAAATAAAGTTAAATTCCTGAAAATTTTCGTGGAAGATGAGTATTGCTTCTTTTGTATTATTGCATAACTCACAATAAGAAAAAGAGGAACCATTAAAAACTTATTGAAACTCTCAATTTGAGAGTCACTGTTGGCTTGCAACTAGTTCAGATAAGGTATCGCCCGGCGGTCGTTGCGCGCGATAGCGCTTCGCAGTACGACCCCGATGTAACGCATCGCCACGCATTTACGATTCCTACAAATGCATGCAGACATTTATGCGTCTTCCATAGGCATAAATGTGTGCATATGCAGAGTAGAAAGGGAGAACGAAAAAGAGAACAAAAAGAACGTATATTGTGTGTAAAGATTAATTAAGTAAGCTTGTCACCTGTACATTCTCTCGATAATGCCTAATATTTCAATTGATTGCCTCGTCAATTTTTACTGAAAACGAACAGATTTATATTACTATATATTTTATTCTATATATAGATATTACGACATACATAACTTCTTAATCTTTAATGTTTTTGAATACATCTACATATGAAAAAAGTTTCGTTCGAATAAAATTAACTTGAAATTAAATCGAAAATATAAGCTCTTAATAATTTCGGAGAAAATCTATCTCAAATTAAAAATTGACTGTCAAAATAAAATTTTATTTGTCATATAATAAAATATTATATGACAGTCATGAAATTGATTAAGCATGCAAACGTGAAATTTATTAATTATATCGTATTATTTTTTATACATAATTTGTGAGTTGAATGAGAGTGTAAGTCTAAGGAAACGCTAAAAGATTGAAGATAAGAGATCGTAGACATCGCGTAAGGATGTCGAACTTTCTTACTCATTTTAGCAGTGATATGGTCCTTATGTTAGAATGATAATCATGCGTGTCGAGTAGTACGAGAGCGTAATATAACTCGCGTTGTTGATAGGGTAATCTCTTGCGGCAGAGATTAGCCAAGGACGTGAAGATAAACTTCTACATCGTTAACACCCCTTCTTGGCGCGATGTAAACTCTTACTCTCTCGCGTTTCAAGATATTCTTTTCTAACTTCTTTTTCTCCCTTGCTTCTGCACTCCTGACAATAATGACGTTACACAACGTTCCAATCAGGCCAATATAACGTTAACACCTGTGACGCTGCGTAAGAATTCATGGAGAATTGAGATTTTGCGTCTGAAAATTTTACAGTTTAATAAATACGTTGGAATAAACACGTTAAATAAATTATATAAACTATATGAACTATGTGAACTAAAGATTAATATCTTTCCATCGTACTACGTTTTAGATCGATTTTTATAATAAAATTGTATATTTTGTATTTAATGTTAGAGATGGTAAAGATTCACAGAAAAAGATTCTTGGGATGGAAAAGAGAAATTACTAAAGATTTTTGGAAATAACTTATAAATATTTATCTTATCTATCGTTAAAAGACGATTACCTTGGCGGCTCGGCGGTTTATTTCTGCACCTGGTTGTGGGGGTTGTACTTGAATCCTCTTCAAACGTGGCTTTCTTCGAGGGGTAGACAGCTGAACAGCCCGCGTCGTCCGCCCTCCGTGGGGTCGCGGCTGGTGATAAGAGGTAAAAAAGACGGTTATTTTCCCATACTTGCCGAAGCGGAAACGCCGCATCGCGTAGTGTCACACCAGAGAGTGCGAATGCGCCCCATGCGGGTTTTATCGTGCATAAAATGTACCTCATCGTCGAGTCGGCCCACTTTATGAACATTGCTCGCAGTTACATGCTAATGAGCACGTGGCGTGCATCGCCAGAAGCTCAAGATTTCATAGGTTGCCATTATTTTTACGAAATATAGAAAGTTCATATTACAATCATTAACATATAAAAAGACTTAAACAATTTTTCATTTTTTCATTTTAGTTTTTTTAAGTTTTAGCATTAAAAATTTATGAAAACAAAATGCTTAATTTTATATATTAATATAAGTAATATTTAAAATTTTATATAATACTTAAAATTTTATATAATACTAACACAAATGATTCACCATATTAATATATCTTTTTTTTTAATTGTTTCAAAGAGTTGAGCAAAATTTTTTTTTAGTTATTAACATGTAAAATATTTTGAATATATATTTGTAATAGAGATTTTTTTTTAAAAGATAAACATACAAACACACATACACGCATGATATTTTTTTAATAACTATTTTTATTCGTTTATTATAATGTTTCGAACTAAAGTCTTTTGTATGGTATATATATATGTATATCGGTCCCTTAGGAACCAAAACCGCCTCCGAAAACGCCCCCTAAGAGCTCATATGGTTATCTGTACATGCCAGACATGTACAGCCTGTCAAAACACATCAGCAATCGTTCTGCAATGTGAGCTGTTTCTGTTGGACGCAGGAATATTAACCAGGAATATTATTGGAAATGGTTAATGAATTCATGATAATATGACTAGTCTCTGACACCATTCTATTTCCAAATATTGTATCTTCAGTAACATTGATTATTCGTTGAGAAAGTTTGAGAGCATATTTCGACAAAACATAATATTTGTTTATGTAATATACAACAGTTTTATATTAACTATGACTATAATTAATTGTGTATATAATATACAACAGTTATATTAACTACAATCAATCGAAGAAACATTTATGCTAATTAAAAAAGATGTACTGAGTTTTTCTAATTTAATGATTAAAATTAGCGACAAAGAGATGGAATGAGAATCGCTGGTATGGGAAGAGGGAGGGAGGGGAAGGGGAGGACGAAGGTGACGGTAAATCGAGGGAGAAGGACGCAGGAAAGCGTACGAGGTATTATAACAAACTGCCGTGCAATATTTTATGGGTTCCATAAGGAAACGTCGTGACTCGCGATTGTTCCGCGTGTAATACCGGTGTAAAGGCGATCGACTTGGAGCAATAATTAATGCGAGAAATACGGATTGTTCCAACAGAAAAATAAGCGCCCGCTCTCTTCGTGTTCTACCTTTATGTCAACGCACGTTACGATTTTCAATTCGTTGCGCCAGAAGCGCAACGTTAGCACGAGGAAAATTCTTTGACACGATCAATGTCAATTTTATTTTCCAATTACTTCATTATATCTGCATGCTCATTAATATAGTCGATTTTACATCGATTCATAAACGATGCAACAATTTCAAGAATCGCTGAATTAATATCATCGATAAAAAGACAGAGCATAATTAAATTTTTGATGCGCAATGGAACAAATGTAAAATTAAGACATTATAATTAGTGCTATATGTCATTTTAATTTTATTAATAAAATTACATTTACAAATACATTTTTTTTATTTTATCGTAAATTTTGCCAGCAAGATGTGAATAAGGTAAAAATTTCAATAACTTGATTTCTCTGGAAAAATTTCATGCAATTTCGAGTACTTTCGAGGAAATTAACTACCGTTGGTCATTCCACACTGCGCCATTGCGTGCAACTGCATTTATGCAATGCGCTTCTCGGCGCGGTCCCGTGCGGCATCGCATTCGCGCATATATGTGTATCACGCAAATACGACCTCGTCATGCACGTCGCATATGCACGATACATTACTGTTCTGCGAGCTAATGCCATCTGTGACTCACGACATGAACAACGCCACGTGACACGTGCAATTTTTCGGACAAAATCCTGATATTATTTCTTCAGTCAAAATTAATTTAAAATATTGCATCTTTCTTGTATAACGATGTAAAACATATGTGTTTAATACAATAATTAATTGTCTACACACACACTCGCATACATACATACATAACGCAAACAAAGTGTGACTCGAAAGCATTTTAGATTAATAGTGAAGCTAATACTAGATTAAAATATGTATGATTCATGTTGATGGATATTACAGTTTTAGAAAATGATTGATGTATCATAATGTTACATTAGAATATTCCTTATTGAGAATTTATATTCTTCGTTAAAATAAAATTTAATCGAAATAAATAAAAATTAGGCATTTGCATCTGCAGTTGTAAACAATGCAAATTCTTTAAGTCTCGATGACATTTCCATTTCTTTTATGACTAATGGTCCGCATATTCTTCTTTTATGGAGAGGTTTCATAAAAACTTAATTCTACTCAACAAAGCGCCGCCGTTAAATAATAACGAGACAAATATTTGTCGTCGTCTTTTCTTAAGAGAGGCGGTCGGCTAGTCGTCGCGTCAGTTTAGGTACCGTAAACTTATGCGTCAAACGGTCGACTGTGTAGAAATAATAGAACTTATATACCTGGAGATGCCTTGTTGCGGGAAAAAAACAGCGATATTTTGGAATTTACCTCTCTTTTTTATCCTTGTTCTTCCTTATCCCTGAAGCAAAGCCTTTAGAGTATAAGCTCTAGGTTAGAAATTACGGTAAAATTCTGTCTACTCTCACTCGCATTCTTTACATTCTACATGGCTTGTTCTCTTTTGTAAGATTTACTTACCTTTTTGCTAAGATTTGACAAGTAAGATGGGACAATGGACGCAGATCTAAACATTTTTTAAATTTAAATAAGATATATATTGTAGTGTGTACTTTATCCCTGTAAGAGGAGTCAGGTAAAGAATAACTCGGCTTATTCGTCCATCGGCGCCTCTTCCGTGGCGCCATATATATATATTTCTCTTCACTCCCCATTACTTATAGTCTTATACATTACATATATAACATATTTCTAGTTTTATAAACTAAAATTTGCTATATTAATTTTAATGACGAATGTACTGAAAATTCATTACATTATATCTATGGTGGTATTACTTATTACAAACTATTAAACTTGAAAACTAAGAAACTATTGCCACTTCAATTTCTTAGTTAAAAAATGAGTTTAATCATACGGGTGGACTTGCGGATCTATATAGGTTTATATAGCCATAAAACATTGGATTATCTGTCGGTTGACATCCACCCATTGCGGGGATTTTTGAGCATTTCAACGCGGAAGACACGTCCAGGGCAACGGGGACGACGTTATCCTGGTGATAACAGAGACCCTAATTGTTATGTTTTCGTCGTTCCCGCGCAAAGGAAAAGCAGCAACCAAGTAATAATGCCCGATACGGCCCAGTAAGGCGGTCAGACTCGTTTGACCAGAAATGCGTAACGCGCTCAGTATGAACGTGTTTGATAAATAAATGCGCCATGATTTCCGGTTACGGTCGTGGGAGTGTCTTTGCCAACTTCCCACGAGGAAGACTCCTATTGCTACTATTAAACCGTGTTACATTTAACAAAGAAAATTCTTACGAAAAGCTTATTGACGAGTTATAATATGATGAGCGAAAGATTTTTAAGAAAAGATTAAAAAGCGACATATATGTATAAAAAATATATACGTAAAAGAAACATTAATGATAGTTTTTAAACTTAAATATTATTAAATATTTTTAATATTTTGGAAGCAAGTGGAAGATTAATTGGTGCATATTCTTTTTGTCACACTAAAATATTATTTTCAATAATGACTACTTAAAATTTTTTTTATAATATAGGCATTCTTATTCACGTATTGTAAATTTTGGATGAATAATAATTAATACCTTCACATGTACACACACAGGTGCATACACGCAATAGTATTGTCGAAAGATGGGACAGATCGCGACGCGACGCGAATATTCTTTTTCCAACCCTCCCTTCTTTTATTTCTCTCATTCTCCTCTTTTTTTAAAAGTAGATTTTGTTATCGCTCTGGGGCAGGAGTCCGGCAGCGAAACCGGATGTCCGCCCACGCAGGATGTGACGTCAGAGCTGCTGGCAAGCCAACAAGTACCGTAAACCTGCCCGACTGCTTACAACGCAAATATTTCCTCTTTATGCGTCTCCTTCTTTTGCTCCCCTTTGCCCCCCCCTTCCCTTCTCTCCCTGCCCTGTACTGATTTGTTGTCCCTCTATATTAATTCTTTCGTTCTATAACTCGCACATGACATGAATAGTTTTTAATGAAGTAGAATGAGAGACAAGAATTTTAACATAATATAATAGACTTGAATTAAAAAATTGATTAGTATTATTTGTTATCTTTTTATTAAAAACAACAATTGGTTCATTATATATACTTTAACATGAATGTTTACACACCTGTTCATTAATATGAAATACGTTTGAAGAAAAAAATCGCTCGTGTAATCCTGAAAATTATACTTTGTATTAATCCTGTTGTTATAAACACAAACTTCAGATAATATAAATAAATAGAAAGGTTGTTTTAACGGCGATTTCTAAAACATTAGTTTCTTCAGAATTTTCAGCGTATATTTACTTACATAGACGAGTCTACCAAAGACGATTCGTCATAGCTGTCGTGCCTAAGCCAGAGACAAGTTAAATACTTTAGAAATCCAGTTTTCGTTCTACTTTTCTTTAGCGAGATATAAATGTATTTAGGCTGCATTTAACATTAAATATATAAACAAATATTTTATGTTTATTTTACATTAAAGATTTTTCCGCGATACAGTTTCAATATAAAAAATATCAGAATACGAAAGCAACTAATTATTACTATTATTAATATTAACGTGCTGAAAGATCTTAGCATTAAATAAACTTAAGATAGAAAGATTTTCAAATGTGATTATCTTTGAAGCAATTTATTTTTTCTGGTAGAAACCATTAGTATTCCCTTGGCAATCCCGTTGATACCGGGGATACGTTCACAGAGCCTAAGTGGCGTAAAATAAATAATATTAGACCGAACTAATAAGGGTCTACCATTCTCAGTTGCGATCTCTTCGGATTTCGGGATTTCGAAAGTCCCCTAGGTCTAATACCCCATTACGCGGTGAATATGAATATCGTAGGGCACCGCTCATGAGACCTATGACCTTCCGATGACTGATTTACTGTTTTTCTTTTGACTCCGAAACCGATCCTTTCATCCTGATCACCATCTCGCCCTTCGTCCCTTCTGTTTCTTCTACTCGCGTAGCACGACCATTTCATGGAGCTATGCACGATTTATAAAATATCGATACAGTGACCTTTCTCTATGTTCGTAATTCCTATACTCGCAGAGAATTCGTGAGATCGGATTTAATGTATCGTTCTCTATCGCTCTATCAGAATCTAGGGGTGGAAATTACTAATTCCGGCGTGGTATATCTAGCGTGAAAATATTTATCTGTTTCACAGTCTATAGAAAAATCTAGAAGCAGCAAGTACTTGAGATATTCATCCCGTGTTTCTGAGAGTCACGATAACGCAGAATTGGTCGGTACGCCATTAGAAATGTAATAAACTCCTAAGCAAGCTATTAAGTTTTCGTTGCCCTCATCGAACATGGCAGATAAACCATTAGCGACCAAGCACGAGTACTTTGAAATATGTCAGATTCTTACAGACGTTGGAAATATTGCGTCTCGTGGAAAGGAAACGTTAAGGCTCGAAGCTTCTTTCGTGCTGTTCATCAATTCAGAAACACTCACAAGAATCTTCTTTCGAAGAGACTTGATCGAAGTGTCTGAAGAACCGATAACAGCAATCGGCAATCTCATTTATTTTTAGTAATTTTACGACTTTTAAAATGCATTTTTAATAACGATTATAACTTAAATGATGAAACCACGAATGATAAGAAGCCGCGCACAATTAATATTAAAATGCGTCTCGTTATTTTGTTTATTCAATTTTTGCAAAAGTTAAATAAAATACTTATGTGTTAAAAATTTCATACATCCAGTGAATTTCTTCGGTACGTATGCATCGGACATCGCGAAGCATATACACTGGAGGGTAGTTTGTTGATAATCTTTCGAAAGGTCGTTTATGAAGTGGCGCTTAAATTGTGAGCGGCAATTCTACAGAGAAAAAAAAAGGAGGCTAAAAGAGATGCCGGTGTAAAGAAGCGATACTTAAACACCCCGTTGCGCGTGATTCCGTGCCCTTCTCGCGTTACGCCACGCTGTCTGTGTTTCGTTGTTTCGCGGCTCGTAACGGCTGAAACTCATCACGAGAGGGAGACAGAAGAAAAACCTGTCGACAAATCTCCGACTGAAATGCCGCGCAATGAATAGAAGACCCGAATGCAAAGTCTTTATGTTTATAAGATGTGCGCTATTATACACGTGAGAATTTATGATCGTAGAAGGAGAATGATTTTTATTATTGTGAAAATCCAAACTTCTGCCAAAGTTTAGAGCAATTTATGCGAGAGCGGTTAAATTATTTGAATCAATATCTCTATATAATAAATATTTTTTATATTGAATATATTTTATACCGCACATATTTTCAATGTTGCGAAAATACTGAGATTACAGATTTAAAAAAATAAAATTCTTCTCTTCATTCACAAGGCGAAGGAAAGCAAATAGCGCGACGGCGCGCGAGGACAATTAAGAAAAAAATGTCCACGAGCCCATGAGGAAATGGCAAATATCCTGGCTCGTCTTGGCTGACACCCCGCTTCCGGTTTGGTTTATGGCACCTTCTCTCTCACCTGGTCGACATTGTTTCTTTCTTTAAGACGTCGCTAATAACTTAACCGCTCTGCGTCTTTTCCGCACGCCGCCCTCAATATTTGCTTACCTTCCTTCGTCGAAATGTCCTGCACCGGATTGTACATACAAAGAGGAGACTCACGGGCTCTTTAGGGTCGTGTCTGGTTCGTGTTCCTGAACTGTGGCCACATTAAAACACACAAAACAACTCACGGTTTGAGATATCTTGAGATGAGCCATTATTTTTAAAAATAAATTACATAATGCACAGTTACACATTTATTCGTTTAAGTACGGAATAGCGCGACGCGCTAAAGCTTCACTTTTAAATACTTAAAATACTTGCATTTTCTTCAAGCTCATGATGTTATTTATTTATTAGCCTTAATTATTTCATAGATGAATTAAAAAATTAGAAACAACATATACCGAATGCATATATGAATGTGTAAATCATAAAGCAGATAACATTTTAATTCCTGGACGCATGTATGTGCGCATAGTGTATTCAAAGAATTAATTTCTCATCGAGAGAAACAAGATAGCTATCTATAATTTTTGGAATAGATTGTGTACAATGAGACTTTTCCTGGTGATTTTTCGTAATGAGAATTGTAATCATTATGAACGTCTGCTTCAAGAAATCAAACGGTTTCTTTGTAGCAATGCGGGAACTCGCAAATAAATTCCAGTCTCATTATTGGTACTTAGACTAAATAGAGCGAGAAGTAGTCTATAAATCAACAGACTCGAGGTTGTTTATAATAAAGGCAAAGATAAAAGAGAGTAGAGTCTCCGAGATAAATAGGGGTTAGTGACCCTTTCTCGACCCGCTCTCGCTCCCGCTCTCGCAACTGTTACATATATGTGTGTCCCTTTCTCTCTTTCTTCATCTTGCTCGCAAGAAACTTTCCTCAAACTGAAACGAAACGATTTATCGGTCATAAATTGTTAATTTTGACTTTGACGTTGAGTATCTGCCGATCGATACACTAAAGCCTGATATATTACATGAATCTTGTGTCAAAAACGTATAAAATGAGATACTCGGAATAAAGTTTCATATTCTTAGGATACAGATACTTTAATAATTTTGATTAGAAATCAATTAAGAGTGTGAGAAATGGAACGATTATGGAATCTGACATCATTAAAGTATTATATGACTGTTATGGAATGTTTTATAATATTATATTATATGTTGAATCAAAAATTGCATTTTTAATTTAAAAAAAAAAACGTAAAAAACTATCTATTTTATAGTTTGAAATTAAATCGTAAATTATTCCAAATACACTATTGAGTATACTTACAAAAATTTGCAAATATCTCTCTCCATATTTCCTATAAATCAGTTGTTATAAAAAACTGATCTTTTCTCTATATTTTTCTTTTTTTTTTCAAAGAGAATTTTTCTCTTCTAATCCAATTTTCTGTTATTTATATTTGTTAAAAATAGAATTAAACTTTATAATAAGACTAACCAACTTTCTCTTTTTCATGAGAAAGGGAACGGTTAATCCTTTTGACGCCAGAAAAAGTATGAGTAGATTTCGGGGAAAAGAAAACGAGACGTACATGTCGAGTCTGTCGCAGTTCGCTGATGCTCCCCAGCCGACTTGTAACTTTTTTGGGTTCTTCGTTTTATTACCCATTAACTTCGAAATGATGCATGATTTAGAGTTTGGAAGAAAGTTGATCATCTAATTTTTTTCGCTTCTGATCAAGCTTCCTAATCTGTGTCGAGATAAGATTATTAATGATTCCCGGTTCAATTTTAATTCAAAATATAAAATTTATTATATATAATATAAGTTTATAATGCATCAATAAAAAAAATGGTTAAACCATAATATAAATATGATATATATATCACATATTACAACATGATATTTTAATGCCAAGTTTCAGTAACAAACGATCCTAGAATTAGCATGTTAACAAAATTTCAAAATAATGTTAACAGGAAATTAGAAAGAGACATTATAGAATTTCGTAATATCAATATTTTTCAAAAACTTATTTTGAAATTATATGTATATACATATACCGTAAAAAATATTTCTGTATATTTTCATTGATATATTATACATACATTGTATTCTAACACAATTATTCATCAACATAATTTTCACAGTACATAAACTGATCAATCAACTTATCACGTGTGTTCCATAGAAGATTTAATTAGGCAGTCATTTTATTCAGAACAGCCGCATACCGCATGTTAGTCGCAGATGCGTTCAAGCTCATTAGCGCGAATCTGATGCTTCCTGCGTCAGGTAGTTAATATGCTGACACGCGTGTATTCAGCAGGTTTATTAGCAAAATTATACGTTTCGCGCGTTTATATACTTCGGATTATCAACGAATCTGTCCAACTCATTGAAATTCGAGTCTAAGCGTGAAGTATAATTAATATGTGGTTTGACAATCTGCGTACTTGTTTTTTAGAAACGCATTTTTTATGCGATTATTTCAAAGATAAGTTTATTTTTCTCCAAAGAATATTTTCTTTTTTATTTCTCAAAGTTTTTTTTAAAAAGATTATATTAAAATCGAATCATTGATCAATTGAGAAATTAATGAATTTCTTTACAAATAAATTTTTAAAATTAGAAAAAAGCAATTTGATGTTTTATTTAGTTATATTTTATTCATAAATAACAATTAATCATATAAGAAAAGAAAGGATGAAAGTTCAAAGGCCTTTGAGTTAGCATGGTTGAGAATAGAATGCATTCATTTTATGTCTTCCTTTTTGTCATACAATACAGTCTTCGAAATTTCCATTAGCGTGATGTCTTTTTCATCTTATTTTTCACGTCATCGATGATCGTTTTCTTTGTCTGTGCGCAGACACTGCGTGATAAAGCACAGCTCATTGTTCGTCTGGCAGTTGCTAATTGGGTTAGTACCATTTTCTTTTCATTTGTCATGTCACGAAATGTCACAAAAGTATTGTAGAAATTAAATCGTGACGAAATGTTAATCTAAGAATATTTCTTTATGAATTAGACGGTATAATTTAATTGTCTGATGATAATTAATCGCATGCATACTTCCATGTAGGAAAAAAATTAAATGTAAAAAGTGAGAAATGTTCAAACTTGATAATAGAAAAGTTTTGAATAAATTTCTTGTTATTACAGACATTAAATTGCCATTAATTCCGCATTTAATATATTAATATTAATTTATTGGACTAAAATCTTGTATTCTTAAATTTGATTACACGTAGCAATAGTTTATAGGCTCATTGTAAAGTCATAGTTTATTCGATTGATAATTTTACCTTCTATATGTTCGTCATGATAGAGAGTATTATCGGATTTTGCATATGATAGGAATGTAAATATAATGACAATAATAATCGAGGCGGTAATACTAAATGCCATAGATCATTTCTTCTTTTCTTTCGTACTGTCTGCACGTGCAAGTATGAGAAACACGTATCGTAGTCGCGTGCCGTCTCGTATCACCTTATCAGCCTTATCACGTTTTATCGAGTTGAGGTAGTAGTTTTGTACGGCTCCGCGTTAAGATACCGAGGTGTCGTTGTGATCACAAAACGTGAATGATTTATCACGATCTATTTGTGGGTTTGCATTGGTCAATCGCCGTATTTATACGACATGTATAAACATTGATTCCTCTTCATTAATGTTAGAAAATTAACATACACATATTTTCTGTTTTAAAAATTAAATTACACGCGACATTCTTTTTTAAATAAGATAAAATTATTGTATAAGAAACTTTATTAAATTGACTGGTCCTCAAGGAAAACTGATATAACACACCAATACGAGAATAAGATATTTAAGCAATAATATATTTTGTAGTAGCATGCAGATTGTTTATAATTTATATCTACTTATACTCTTTCTACATAAAGAAGAAAAGAAATTTCTCACACAAGTAATAAAAGATATATTTTTTTATTTCTTTTCGAAAATGTTCGAGTTTGTGAAAGCTTTTTTCAAACAATCAGATAAAAAGAAGAGCAAAAATTATGAGAATTTGTAATGCAAATATAAATAAATCTTTAAAAACGTAAATAATTTAAATTAATGATACACAAACAATTTTTATATAATCCAGTAAAAAATTTAATAAACTATATTTATTATTTTTTTACCTTCTAATTGTTTAATTATAATTGAAATAGATGCTCGATAAGCAAAAATTGGCACAAAATTGTCAAGGATACGAGAAAATGTAACGTTAAGCAGATTAGCTCTATCTTGAGCCGCGGGATGAATGAGTTACGTATGATTATACAGCGATTGCATTATCTTCTATTTCTACTGCCAGCAGTTATCATAAGCGTGCGTACGGCGAGCGGAGTACACACCGCGATTGCGGGCTTTCTATCGCCTTTTAAGAGTAGCATAGTAGCCTAATCTGCAACAGCAGTCACAGTTGTCGATGCAGCTTCAGCGGCAGACACTGTGACGACACTTACTCCGATGGCGAATATAATAGCGTAAGCAGTTTTGAATACGACGATTCATCTTTGATTCATTGCGAACAGAGTCATCGAAAGAGACAAAAAATTAAAAAAAAATTAAATTAACGTAATAATCTCGCTATCGAAAATAATGTTGTACAAGATGCTTATAAGCGCGACCTTAATTATATTTTGGATTTTTAATTTTACGAAAAATTTTTAATCATTTAACACATATTAATTGTTTAATATGTTGATCGCCGTGCGATGATACATACGTTTCTCTTTATCGTTTCTTATACGTGCTAGTTTGGAATAAACGCAGGCAATTCAATCTCCGTGAATCACTTTTTGCGCGGGCATATAAATGTCGATCGCAGATTATAAATTACAGCTTTACGAACGGTATGCCGAGAATATGTCACCCTTGTGGACGATGTACGCGAGAACACCTGGCCGTTTTCTTATCGGAAATAGGCAGAACGCACCCATAGGGCAACATCGTGCCTATCCAACGACTACCTCACCTCACCCTACCTCATCTATCTACAATACATTCTCTGTACTTCCAATGTCTTGTATAAATATTTTTATTTTGTCTTGCTAAATTCTAATATCGTTGAGATAAAATTTAACAGAATTATGAAATATACAAACAAATAGGTTCCTTTATTTCTATATCTCTTGCATCTTTATTTTGTTTTTCCTCTCGATTAATAAAGAGTGAATATCTATCCTCACATATTTCCGTTATTATAATTTTTCTCTTGTCTAAATAAATATTTTATTTGAATTTTTATTAAAATTTTTTCATTGTATTATAAATTATTACGATTATAGCTTTCGTCAGATAGAGAAGGAGAAGGAGATATAAAAAGAAAAAAGATGAGGGCTCGAAAGATAGAGATAAAGAGGCTATTCAATCTCTGAAAATCTCGTCGTAAATCGCATCGATATATATACGCACCATGTTCATTCGTATTGCGGATAACAGAGACTGTTTTTGTGGGGGTCTGAAAGATAAGAGCAACCTCTGGCCTCGATGTACAAAACCTCTTCCGCTCGTCCAGTGACTCTGAAACTCGCTCTCGGCTACCGTTCAGGAAAGTGGTACCATCAATTCTCGCGTATGTATATCTCGAGGGATAATAAACGCTTAACTCTCATGCTATAATAATTTCAAGGGCATCGTATTACGCGCACCTTGCGTATCACTGCATCAGTCCAAATCGACAGTCCAAAGGAATACAGGTTTTATTATAAACAAACATGATATGAGTAAGATGGAGCAATAATTAATATTAAAGATAAACGCATATCAGGATCTCTTCTGAAATATAGGAAATATGATACGGAGAATGTTTCTTTTTATGATGTTTGAAAATTGAAAAAACTTATAGAAAGACATATACCCCCCCCCCAAAAAAAAGAAATACATTACTCGTAAAACTTTATAGATAATAGGATATTACATTAGTTCGACATAAGAAAAAATGATATTCGATAATATCAACCACCATAAAATTAAAGTTGCTCACACATTTCTTTGTTTTACTATTATAGCAATGAAGAAGGTCCTCCTCGCTACAACCATACATGTCCGTCGCGCATATTTTCTTCATTGAATGATTAATCGGGGTCGCAGCTCTGCATCTCCTCCTTGTAGAGATAATACGATGGGGGCGTCTAATTCTTTTCCGTTGATCTTTAAAGTCTTTTACATAAAGTTTATACACTTATATAGTTGTTTTATGTCGTGTCATTAGATTCAGCATTTTACTTTACCTTTTGCATTCCTGTTAAATTTAGTATGGATTTTTGTTCTAGTATGGATTGAGAATTGACTAAAGCGTAAAAATATTACGACTAATTAATATGTGTGAAATAAAATTTGAATAAAGTAATATTTTGAATTATATCTTAAAAAAATAATTTGATCACTTTCTTAGAGAAAAGATGTGGTTTCTCTAAAGTAATTATGATCGTATCGTAAATGAAGAAACATTTTTAATAACACAAATTAAAAATTTAATTTTTAAGTACAAATTTGAGGAAATTTATTAAAGATTAAACATAAATTGAATGAAATTCTCATAAATGCACGTTATTTTTTGATGTCTAAAGAGTAATCTTTGACGGACAGTATTATCGGTAATGCGCCAGACTACCCCGTATAAACGTACATTTATTTATATTATTTCAGAGGTTGGTCACACAAAGCGAACTGTACTTGGACCTTTTGTGCAAAAATATGTTTTTTAATAGGATTCGTCGAGCAGCAGCGACAGATAATCCAATGAGCTTGACCTTTCCAATTCGATTAGGTAATGTCAATAAGGTCGGTTCAATGTTAAACGTGGTTGATATACCGCCTTCAGAGGTGATACTACGGTAGTCTGAATGAAGTCGCTAAATCAAAATCGAGCGAAAGATTATTATCCAGTTTCATATAAAGATAATGTACAATTCTCAAGAGTATATATTTTAATATGTATATAAAAATTGTTAATAATGTATATATATATATATATGTATAGTTAATATTTCACATAATATGAAAATTATATCAAAAAGAGCGGGTAAAGGAGTGTTAGATGCGTTTACGATAACTTTCGACGCCGCGATTTAACGATTGTTTAATTTAATTGTAATTTTAATTATTTTTTAAAGGAGAAAATGCAGCCCTAAATAAAATAAAGTTGTGGAAATTTTCACGATATTATGTTGAATAGTTGACGATTTAAGACACGATTATTTAAATTTGGATAATTTTCAATTGAATTTTCTCTCTTTCTTTCTCTCAATATAAGAATAAATTAGTCATAGTTAGATGCGCGATGATTTGTGAACTTTGTCGGATGAGTAAAGTCACGAGTTAGAATCAGATCGGTTTTACGAGGCACACGTGACATTTATGAGGTTTCTTTTTTCCCTCGTGCGTCGCACGTTCATGCGACCGATTACTCAGCGGTCGTGTAGACAATCGAGTTACGCATCAAATCGTCACGATCGACCCATATTACATTGTTCGAGGTCAAACAATGGTCTATTAAGAACGTGCATTACGCCGCATTTTGCTTCAAGTATTTAAAATATATAAAGAATTTCAATCAATATATTACAAGATTTAAATAAATAAATAAATAAAATTGAAGACTAGGATTGTTACATATGTGTTCCTAACATCATTGGTCCTAACATGTTATGCATGAACCCCTTAATTAAAAATAATATTTTTATCATTCCCAAGAGAGAAAGAGAACAGCTCATGAAATCATTCTCTTCATTTCTCTTTTTCTCTCTATTATCCCTCTCCTTTCTTTCTTTCTCTCTCTCTCTCTCTCTCTCTACATGTATGCAATGTCCATCCGTACGTGAGTGTGTGAGCCACCACTAACGACGTGTAGATAAGAGCACATGGTTATTTTTGTAACGCACCAGCTAGCAACAGTTTCTCAGTGTCATCACGCGGTATGTCCTACGCCTCTGTCGAATCTCGATCGGTTTCAACATTCTTGCGATTTTTATTGCGCAATTATACGATCGCGGTTATAAAGTAGAACGGATATGCAACCGTCCAAACAATTCATCCATTTCAACCTGGTCAATTAAATCAAAGACTTATTACTTTACATGTTTTACATACATTTATAATTAATATTTTACAAACCTGCACACGTATCATGCAATTCGAGATCTAATTTCAATTTAAGAGTTTCCAACTAATTTAATGGAGAGGAATAGATTTTTTCTATATAGAAAATTCTATATATTCTATTTTCTAATTCTATAATCTAAAATATTATATGGTATATTCTATAA
>VBVR01001258.1:0-32533 GCA_011638315.1 Tetramorium parvispinum | reverse complement strand
ATATTATATATATATTTATTCATACATTTGCAAAATTTCATAGTACGTAAGAATATCTCGTATAATTAAAAAAATGCTAAGCAAATTATAAAAATTTTTAATTAAAATAGATAATTTTATTTTCAAGAATTACATCATGCACTCCCGGAAATCGAATTTAATTACCAAGAAAGTAACGAGTTAACTAAAGCTTGTTTGTAAAAGGTGTGGCATTGTAGAGTTCTGATGGACTCAACTGACTAAAAATATTTTGACGAATTAATTAGAAGAAAAATATGATGTATAAACACATCTTATTTTCATATCATAATCATATGCAATTACAGATGTATATTATTTTAATCGCGCAGATAAAACTCCAATATATTATCACGTTACTTAATATAAGTTTTTATTTTAATCATTGCTCATATTTCGAAACGAAATGTGAGCAATAAACGAAATAGATCGTTTTCACTTCTCTATATTTAGTCATATTTATGAATAAAATGAAAAAAATATGGTACATCAAACAAATAATAAATCGAAATGAGTTTTCGAATTATATTTTACGTGACGAGAGATATGGCAAAAATGACGAAACCGATGCGTATCTTTTATATTTACGTCAGTAAATTGTGAAGGACTGCTTGGCCAAAATCATTATATTTTACGATCTTGCGCGGGAGATGAATATATCTCTGGCGAAACGATGTCATGAATAATGCTTCTCGATATGAGTCACGATTTTATTGTTCGTCCCACGGTAATCGACAGTTTTATTGCAACGGAGCCCTCGCATTTTACCCTAAGTATCTTCTCGTCTGCCCTTTGGTAGCAACAAATCATCGTAAAATTGCTGCAATATCATAAACAAGGTTGCATCATTTCGCGATTTTATATCCAAACGTAACAATGTAATATCGTGTTAATGAACAAAACAAAATAAGACACGATAATAACCATCTCAATTTTTTACGTAACGATACTATTAGATCATAAATTAATATAACTTGTCAATATTGGTGATTAATATTTTACTGAAATATTCTAATTATTATATATTTATCTGTGGTGATGCACACACATGTATTATATCACAAAATACAAATATTTATTTATCAGAGAAAAGTTGTTATCGTCTGAAAATATATTAGATATGCATTTAAGAATACTTCTAAATTTTATACATGTAAAGATAAATGATTTTTTCAATTTTCATAAAAGGATAAAATTGAAAATATTCTATATTAGTAATACAAATACAACAACAGAATGACGCGATGCGCGAAAGCAGATGCATCGCGAATGGGATTTCTTCGCGCTTCGTTTGAAGGGTGAACGTTCGCGATATCTTTCAGTTTCGTCTCTTTGGATGCCCGTGTGTTGGTCAGAACGTCTCGGATCTCCTCTATTTTAAGCCTCTATATCTTTAACGAAACGTCGACGCGAGTGCTCTGCCGCCGGGTGGTAACTTTTAAGAGACTTCTCTAAGCAACTTCGAATCCAGTCTTACATCAGCGTGAAGTTCATCGGACTTTATCGTATCCAAGCTTGCTTAATCGGATTACGTCGATCTCATTGATCGACTTTCTAGGAACCTTTTCTTTCTTATTTGTTCGACAAGTTGCAAAAAAACGACCCGACAAAACGTTATGAAGTTTCGATAATAAAATGACGGATAGAACGACCGACGAAAGAATGCGATAACGCTTTATACGTTCTTAAACTTACGGAAAAGATAATTCGTGAACGCCGTAACGAATAAAGATAATATATTTGTGAGCGTAAAAATTCTGCATGTAAAATTTACGAAGAGCTAGATTTTTCATCGCTCGTTTCTTCTCGTCTCGTAGCTTTCGTCGATCAAAGTCTAGTTGGAATATTTCAAGAATTTCTTGGCAAGCTCTCGAGCAAAATGGAGCAAAATGATAGACTGATGGTCGGATGTAATTATGCACAAGCTTCGTGACCTTCAAATTTATCCGATAAAATCCGTGTTTATGTGTGAAATTCTCTCTCAACAACCAAGTTTAGAAAACAAAAATTGAGTCTCTGATTATCCATATTCATACATGTCAATTTTTAAATCTCATAACTTTTTAAAATCAAAATTGATAATAAAATGCTCCATGGTTTTCATATTTTCCTATATTTTTTTTGATAACTTTAACATTGTTATCTACACACTCTTATCTTTTCAGCTTTTATGTGCTTATAATAAATGTTTTATTCTTATAATAAACTTTCTTACATAAATAAATTTAAAAAAACAGAATTGCAATAAACCTATTTGGGAATATTATTATTTGCAGTCATATAATAAATTAATATTTTATGTCGGTACATTCATAATTTATATAATTTTAAATAATAAATGAAGAATGATGTCTTTTAAAATGTCTTTAAAAATAATTTTGAAACAAATTACTCGAGTGTTAATAATTTGAAAATAACGTGAAAAATTCTGGTTAAACCCCACCGGCAAAAAACACTTTCTTGCTGCATATATTTTTAACTTTTTACAAAATGAAGCTTCAGTTCGCAATAGCTGAGAAGAAAAATATTATGACAGAAATGTTTACTGAAAGTAAACGAGAATTATTCTTAGCGAGCATTCAAGAGCGACGTTCAAGCGGATGCTTGAAAACTTTCGGCGTTGTTAGTCTGCCTAAATTGAGACTGCGATGAATTTATTCAATTAAATTCGCCGTCATAAATGGCTGAATTCACCGCAAAGCTATGCGAATCAAAAACTTGTGAATGCAAATTGTTAGAAAGATTAGTTACTCGCTGTGTACAATGTAAAAGAATACAAATACATGAAAAGAAAAAAAAATTTCTCAATAATGTATTATCGAAATGTCTCTCTTCAATCATATGTCCGTGAAAGAAGGGACAAATTTGAACGATTTTTCTGGTGCTCTTCCGATAACAGTCATGGACATAGGAAACTCCATTCTCCAAAGCAATAACGTTTATGACCGAAACAGTTCCTCGAAATGCACTCCACTATTGTACGGCGCCCGCGTGAATTCAACTCGTACGACCACATCTACGAAACTACATGTGGGAATTGTCGCAGATTGCCGCAGACAAAGCAGTAAAACTCGAGCTATCAGTCACTTTCGTGGTGATCAATGTGTATAATAACCATTTATTGTAGGTATTTCGTCTAGATATATCACACTATACTATATGTATGCATAGTCCGAGGCTTTTTAGTTTAAAATAGAAATTACTATCACAAATAATATAGAAAAATATATTACAAATAATCAATTAATTTCTTATGCAAAAATTAATGAATTCATCAAGATTTAAATAAATTATATATTCAGAATTTTGTCAATTATACAAAGACTTTCAAATTTCACAAGCTAATTCATGTTTGGTAAAAACACTTATTGGTATAATTCTAAAAAGTATTACCGTTAAAACCTATCAACGTCATATATAAAGAAAATAGACGACTGAAAAATTGCGGAAGTCTAAAGTTGATAATGCGTTATTGAGGAATTTGAAATTTACAACGATAGAGAAACATGCTGCCACGCGACGGTTGCTCGCTGAATCTGGAAGAAATTGATTCGCGCTCGGCCTCGCTTCCGTTCTCGCACGTGCGCGCGAAAGGAACGTTTCTCCGATACATTCCTTCTCGCCGTGATGTATCTAACGGCGGCCAGATCGTCTTGACATAGCGCGCCGCGCGAAGCGAATTCTTTTACATAATCGCGCTCCGAATGCTCCGACACACAGCACACTTCCGGGGAAAACTCAGCCGCGCGCGTCGTGAGCGTGATTTACCGCAGTCTGCGCCCGAACTTATCGTTGACCGAGTAAGGGCCGAGAGCTTTTTCCTGCCTTTCGAAAATTACGATCGCGATTTATATCCTCCACGGGCGCCGTTCGGCGGATTTACGAGCGACGACGCGCGAAACGAACAACACAGAATTCAAAAATATTTTCCTCGGCAGAAGAAGAAGAAGTTCCTGCCGTAAATTCTTGGAGTTGTGAGAAACTATTTCCAGAAAATTCATTTCCACTCGTGGAGTTTGTGAACAAAGCTATTTTCATTGACTAAAAAGATGGTAAAATACCGTTTCTAAATTACACGATCACGATAAAAGCCACCCACCGCAACGCCGCGGTTTCAACTCTGACCTTCTGACCTAATCTCCTAAAAGCAGCTTCCAATATTTCATACATGTAATAAAGGGTTAACAGTTTATTTTTAGCTATAAATATATACACGAGCGTCTTTGAAAGAAATTTTACGTCAAATTATAATAATATTGAGAAAATGCTCCATGCTTTTTATTAAAAAATTATTATCTTATATTTATACAAAATAATACTATGTTTTAATTAGAACATTGTGTATGAGAAAAAAATTTTTTCTTAGTAGACAGTAGTAGATCTCAGTAATAACGGCAAGCATCTAGTTGCGTAAGAATTGTTTCGTAATGCGAGAAACATCAGTAAACAATTGGAGGAAAGTAAAGTGTCGACGAAGTCAGTGCTCGCATTGTAATTAAGAAAGATATGTAATAGTTTGATGGCAGAAGAATGTCCCAACGCATAACTTGTCTGCTATATTTGGTTAATAAATCGTTTGCATATATTCGCAAAATTAGATTTATCATATTTGCTCACCATTCTTCTATTAAACTAAAAATCATTTCCTTCTTTGATAGCACATAAAATGCGTCTTGTATGATTTTTTCGTAATTCATTTTAAAGCGTCAGAAAATTTCTACTTAAACATTTTTCAAGGGAAAATCTTTAAACATTACGTCAAAGATTAATTTGTATAATAATTTCTAAAATATATGTTCTCATTAATCATATTTTTTTTCATACCTGTCTATGTAACTTGAATATTTATTAAGTGAAGCAATTTGTAATATCTTCTTAAGTAAACAATATTCTATTATAATGACTTCTTTTAAAATTTTTCACTTATCATACACGACACGTCTCGATGTTTTAAAGACGGGGGTCACGAATCGAAAAGATAGAAGCAAAAGTTCAACGACCCAGTCCAGCTCATTGTCATACAGAAAATCTCGGTCGTGCGGACTCAATCACGTAGCACGCAGCATATCACATAGTAGTCGAACAAAAGAAGGATGCAGGAAGTGATTTGATATACTATTTCACATTATAAAACGTAAGTCTGCTATTAAACGGATTTTATTAAATAAAAATTTTGTTCCTTATTTTAAAAATAAAAAGTACTAACAAATATAATGTATTATTAGCTTCTTAAAAGAAAAAGCGATTAATTCATTATAATTCATTATATTAAAAATAATATTTAAAATTAGCTAATATTAATAATAATGTAATTCTAATAGTACGAATTATATACTTAAAACTTGATCGATCGTGTTTCGTTGCAAGTAATAATCCACTTTTACATACATTTGCAGAATGTGCGTTTATAGCCCGCGATTAAACACGAAAAAGCGTTCATGTAAGCGCCTGTCTCAGGATTAAACACTCAAACTTCCTGAAAACTTCTCGTTGTTATTGCGGAAGTTAATCTCCCGTCACAGTAGATGATAAACAACATTGTACGTCTGTAAGTTCGTAACAAACTTCTGCCGTCTCCCACCGTATTTGCTGATCTCCTGTTTGGAGACAACTCTGCATCATTTACCGCAAACTTTGTTAGACATCTAGAACCATTTATCATATGGCACACTTTATGAGTTCTTTATAGATCATACGCGCAAAATAAAATTAAGTTTTAATAATGTATGATTTTAGATATTACAAATAATTATTACATAACAATCAAACTTCCGATTGATCGCATCGAAGTAATCGAAAGTAATAAAAAAATGATATTTCCATAATTAAAAAAGAAATACATTACGACTTAAAAATGTTTTGATTCTTGAATATTATTTGCTATACAGTAATAATAATTATTATATATATAATTAAATATACATATTTTTAATTGTTTAATTGGCTTTTCTCTTTTATATATTTTATTTACGAAAATAATCGAACAAAATTGCATTTCTCGCAAATATTTAAAATTTATTTGTTTCAAAATTTTCAATTGTTTCAAATTATTAATTTATTTGTTTCAAAATTATATCGATCACATTGAGATTAAGAAAGTAACAACATTTATCGGTTTTCCATGCGTTGCTGAATATAATGATGTTTTAATGATTTCACATACCTAAGTCAAAGACCTGATAAGTGATCTTGAAAAAGTGCGAAAATCAAAGATGCTACCAAATGTAGGTCGAATTAGTCATGGTTCTCGAACAAGGTTTATTATGTTAAAGCGTAGGCCAAGGAAAACTCATGAAAATTCATGAATGTAAGCGCGAATGAGTAATCTAATCTTCTAATTATCTCATCACGTTAGAGCAGTTCAAAACGATATTGACGTCATCCGCTACTTTATCTAACTGCCAAAGCTGTAAGGATAAATTAAAGCACTTACTTTAATAAAACTAAATAAAAAAATTACACGTCGATCATTTACTTTTTTGCTAATTAATCTTTCTGCTTGTAATTATAAGCTATTTAACTGAAATCACGTTTAATCTTCTACCATTAAAATTAAGAAAACAAGAAACACAGATATAAATCCAGATATAGATCTGGATGAAAAGAAGGCTTTCTTTCGACCTTGATATAATTTTATTTATCGCGGCGATTCGCATCGTAGCACGTTTTTAATTAATTGCCGTTTTAATTCGCAACAAAATAGATGCGTGGCTCGCATGCCGATACTACATTTCGCGTTTCTACTTTTATGAGAAAATTGGAGATAGAAAGGATACGAAGGATTCGATCCTTCTCAGAAGATTCAAGGTTCGAGGTTCGTAAAAACAGCGACACGCGACAAATTCGACGAATCCGTTAGGTTGACCTGTTTCCACGATCTGTTCCGTGACATAAACCGAAGGTACGTGCTATATGCGCGCTTCGCAGAGCTGGAAGAAAAATGGTGTTGAATTACCAAGTTTCTACGGCGATGCTTTTACGTCATCGAATGTAAAAAGACAGTGACAGATACGGGATGGAGAAAGACTTATAACCGTAACGCCCAAAGAACTTGAAGCTCGCCCAAGAACTTCGATGCGACCCCCGCGCGTTTACGTGAGACGTGTATAAAGTCGTGCTCTTCCCCTTTCCCTCGTCCTTTTTTCGCATTTATTTCCATTCATTTCCATTTATCGGCATTATTCGCCAAGCAGAGAAGTGGAAAATCGGGAAACAATGGCGAATTACCTAGAGTTGATCGAAATGGGTCATCTCTGCCGGGTAAAGGATTTTCACGTGAAAAGGAGAATCGACTACGAAAATTGTAGCAACTGAATAATGGATATATGCAAAAGAATTATCACTCTAAGTTAAAATATCATTGAAAGCGGACAAGTTCAATGCACATAAATGGCAAGTACCCAAGCCAAGAGAGATGTGGTCATAAAACTAAATTATTCTTATTTTTATGCTATATATATATATATAAATATCAATATTTTTCTTCTTAATTTAATATTATCATGTATATATAATAAAGAAGTAGAATAGAAAATATCACGTACTCCATTCGTTTCCGCTTTGTTGTTCAATTTCAATTACTGAAATAATTAATTCCGATATACACATAGGTAATAATAAAGTGTAATAAAGTGTGATATGATATGTAAAGCGTAGTACGTTTAATACGTTGAAACTTTGCAGTTAAATGGATTTAATTGGGTTAAATTAACCTTGCCGTACATCTTTTAAGCTCTATATTTGTATGTCCTATTTATAAAATCGCAAGGTGAAAACCTGCAAAAATATCCATTGGCGACACATTTCTACTCCAACGCCCGAGAGTTGATAATATGACAAACTCGATGGTTGACAATGAGATGAAACAAAGCTTTCTTGATGAAAGCATATGTATTATAGATTTTTTATTAACTCACTTTGCTCGGTTATATAACTTTCAAACACTAAAATTTTATAATTTTCTAACGAGAAAGAAACGATCATTGCATTCTACCTGCTAAGAAGAGATTTATAATAAAAAAAATTTAGTTTCTAGTGTCTACCGCAAAAACGATATCTGTATCGTTAACAAAGGAAGGCTCTCCCTTTTGTTAGGCGTTATCCACACCGGAAGTTGCGACTACCTGCCCGCACGGTGCTTCCTCTGTCATGCTGTGATATTCCGTTGCTCTATCTCATCCTTCTCGTTCCATTTTATATGGAATTTTTAACTTGGTATGAAAAAAATGTGCCGCCATAATGAACTCAAATATTTTACACATAGTCGTCATTTAAAATCATTCTTTCTCTTTTTCTTGTTAATACTCTCCGCATGCTTATTAAGTTCTGTCATATTATATCTTTGCTTATTGCATAAATGCACAGAATTCACTCACGTTTGCGAATAAAACCATCCTCACATCCGGTCGGTGCCTTTAGTTGTACTTTTATTTTACGATTACGCGGATATCAATTAATATCCGCGAAAACAGCTAATGCAGTAATTAAAAAGTTGTTAATAAAAAATATAAAAGTTAAATCGTTTAACGATTCCGTTAGAAAATGATTTGATAGATAATATTTTGAAATGATGATGATAGATAATATTTTAATTAATCGATTATCGCAAAAAGAGAGTACAGAGACTATTTTTCATAAATAAGATAAGAAAAATATAAATTTTACAGATGTAATATACAATTGAAAATTTTGGAATCTCTATCTTGTAATTCTCAAAACTAAGTAAAAAAGATATTTTTCTAATAATTGATCTACATTCTATATTTTTTATCAAATATCAAGTTAGAAAAAAGTTAAATTAAAAATATCACGTTTTATCTTATTTTTTATTGCTGTCATAATATGTTCAATAATACAAATTATTTTTTTCTATATTAATATTAAACAGATTTGTAGTTTAGAATGGATTGCAAAATTTTTGTACAACATAACTCGTGCCGTTATTTTATACACGTAAAAGAAAACGCGAAAAAAATGCAAACGTCAAAGGACCCACACGATACCTCTTTGTTGGATGTTACATACAACTATCTATCTTTTATATTAAAGGTACTTCGGCTGACGGACGAGAATAGTGCGGAACCGCGATCGATCGATCGTTCATGCTCTGCCTCGGTGCTTCATGTCTTTTCTGTGGGGAAAATTTAAAAAAAAAAAGTATATTCACATTCACCATAGGCATTCGCTAGGGCAATCTTCGAGCAAGGTTCGCTTTCTAACCGTGCACGTTATAAAGAAACCCCAGGACACACCATGAAAGAGTTACGCGAGGTTTCTTCTAGTGAGTATTCCAGCTAGGAGAGTTTATAACTGTCGACACTCTTGCGGCGAAAGAAAAAACACGGCGGGAAAAAGCGAGCGTAAGTATAGAGAACATGCGGTAGACATGTAACTGTAACTGTAACGCGAGACGCGATAAGATTATTTTACGCGAATACGAAGAAAATTCCTCGGAAATCATAAATTCAAGTTACGATGAGAGAATCAAAAAAAAGTTTAAGCTGATTACTTTTAACACTTCAAGATTCAAGTCGAAATACAATTCAGACTCTCTTATGTTTAATTCTATCAATTATATATCAACTACATATAAATTGAAAAAATTATTTTATGTAATAGTTCTTTTTCTTTCTTTGAGTTTTTAGCGCGCTTGATTATGGATTTCAAATATTAAAATTGTATCTCTTGATTTTTATGTTATATTTCTGATCATTCTAAGAGACTGCTTACATTTTTTCAATCTTTTATTATTTTTTAAAGATGTTTCTTTTGAAATTTCTTTAAAAAATATTTTTAATTTCTTAAATTAATTTTTAAAAACTTATAATTAATTATACGCAGTTAATAGCAGATTACTTTCATATAATGTAAAAGAAAATTAATAATATATCGGCAGATAATCTATTCTTAATGGACAAAAGCGCATTATCACAAAGCTACGACTTCTAAGGAAATTCTTTTGCGCTTATTGGGTCATTTGTGTTCTGTTCCATTAAATTCGATTCCAATTCGATCTCAATGAGTCTACTAATTCGGTGACTCGATTAGGCGAGTTACAATAGAGTTCCGTTTACGACCATATGAAGTTTCGAGGGTGAGTCCCGCCTGTAATAGAATGGAACTTTTCAAAGCATTAGCAAGATTAAATGTCAGAGAAAAGAGAATGATTTCATTAAAATGATAGTGATTCTGGTATTTTGCATATTAGAATATTACTATAATTCATATGGTATTTATTTTCAATATTAAAAAAAATAAAACCTTAAAATGGTAATACAAAATTACAGAATATTCTATATATATTATGAAGTTGGAGAATTTTCAATCCTGTTATCACAGAAAGAGAGAGAGGGAGAGAGAACGCAGCATTTGTAAGCTGCTTAAAGCAAGTGCTTTCGCGAAACAAGAGAGCTTTAAAGCTCTCCCTCGTGTCCTTTCCGTGTATTTTCACACGGGTGTACTTTATGCGGTGGCATTATTTCGTCATGTAAATTCATCGCAACTAAAACCCGTATAGTTTAAAACCTCATAAAAACGAGATTGTCGAGTAGTTAACGACATAGAATGGCCCTCTAACATAGTTCATTAAATAAGATGTATTTTGATCTAAAATAATTATAATCATTGTTTTTAACTTGAACTGCATTTTAATGAAAATTTATTATTTTCAATATAAATGATATTCGTTTTTGTATCGTTCTATATATAGAAAATGGACACAAATAATGTTTAATATTAAATACTGAGTTTTACAAATTTTATTTATAATTATAATATATTTATTATATATTTATAATTATAATATACTTATTATACATCATCATAATGAAATTATTATAAAACCTGATACTACGTTTGTTTGCCACTATGCGCGTTTCGTTGCATAAACCTTAATAGATCGTATCATTATTGCATTAACAATAGCCGTAAAAAACACTCATAAATTTATATTTTGTGAAAAACATGACAATACACCGATATTATCTATGCAATGCGCAAATTGCGTTCATAACTTATATTTTTCTATTAAAAAAGACAGAACGAGCGAATCTATGAACGTGAGGGAATGTATTATACTCTTGTATATGTTGGATTACACATCGTGTAATTTTCGCGCGATATTATTACGATGATGTCATGATGCGTGAGAATGAATCAACTATAATGTTCATACAAAGCTGAAGACGAATTTGCACAATTTTCATATCCTGTTTTAGGTAAATGAATTTTCGTAATATTCCAATATTTTTAATTTGATACAATCGCGAAGTTTGAAAATTGACGTGGGATGATCGGTAGCGAGCGGCGCGAATTACGAGCTCGATTCCACAGGTATTGAAATACGCGCGTGCGTTGGTATATATTTCGTCTTCGTAGCTCGTTATCTGCGTTAATTGCGAGCATGATCAATCATAATCCCCGAGCGAAAACACGAGCGGCGCGTAATGGCCACGTGGAAGCAACGAATGATTGACGCGGCAATATTTCGCACGTAATTGTTATATAGAGGCATTCTCGATTCCGTACATAATCATCGTCGTTCTCGTCATCGTCGGCATGTTAGTACCTGCGGGATGCAATTTCCGGACTCTCGCGATTACACGTGCTAACGTGATAACGCACACAGTTAATGACTTGCTTATAATCGGTCGGACTCGTCAGGATAATGTGAGAGCAAGTTTTAACGGGGTAAGTGGATCATGGGTCCCAATGGATAGAGCCATTAACAATTAACTATGTCGCCGGTGTTATTGCAATTAAAATGCGTGTCATCTCTTCACTAAGCTTTATTCTGCCGTTAGGTTCAGGCATTATTCAAATATCAATTACGACATAAAGCCCTTTTGGCAATCCGTGTCACTGCAGGAATTTATCGGATAAATCGATAATGAGCGAATAATTATCTGACATAGAACCTTCCAACAATATTTTCCGCTATACAAAAAGCGGCCATGGTAATATTGTCACATTGTTCAATTAATTAATTGTAAAATTAACTAAGATTAAAATTAATATTTAATTTATATAAAATCTATTTGACTCTTAATATTGATTATATTAATATTTATAAATAAAATAGCTGATAAAAATAATATTTTTATTCAAAGAAGCAGTGAACATCTTTCTATGATTTAACGTTAATGTTAATAAAAAATCTTATAATCCAAAAGAATTGAAACAAATTATGTATCAAAAAATGACATTGTCATTCTCTAAATTCTACGTGGTAATCTAGATATACATTTTAAGATTACTTAATAGTAATCTTAGATGATTAACATTTTGTCATGTAAAAAAATATATTGCTTCACTCTTGTTTTAGAAATGCTTTGTGAAGAGAGACCGTTTATCGACCCACTTGGAGAACGTTTGCCATTACATAATTTTAAGAATTTTTCAAACTTACCTCCTCCCGGTACAATTTGAATCGAATAAGTTCATGTCCAAGGATTCCGAAATGTCGCCAAACACCATTCTGTCGGCTTGCCGACACACGCACTCACGCCAGGGGTCCGAGATCTTTCTTGTACGCACAGAGACGCTGCTACTGCACAACTCTGAATGAGGCATGTCACGAGGGATTGTGTTTTACGCGGAGTTAATTTTAATATGTGCGTTACGTGCAGTCCGAGGGATGCCCCTCGCTGGCAAAAGAATTCCTACGGTCGCCAAACTGAAATAGATGCCAGTTGGGAGACTAAAAGGCAATATAATATCTCACTATAACGTTCGCGGAAAAGTGAAAAGAAATACGCGATACTACTCGCCCTTCGAAATAAAAATTCTAATTTAGCAAAACGACTATCTGAAATGGCTGGTTTACTGTCCTCTTTTATCAACCCGTTGCGGTACGAAAATTTGGAAGGGAAGTAGCAAAGGAAATGTAAGGGAAATGTCGGATACGCAATCAAGATGCAGGGATCTAATTTATAACTTTCACTTAATAAATTTCCCGTCTCCCAGTTTTCTACCACCCGCTGAGAGTGCGTAATTTTCTCACGCGCGACTGCCGGAACTGGTGAATTTCGCTGACTAAAGGCGACGCTCTCGGCAATTAAGACAAAGCGACATAAGCAATGAACGCGACGTCCGGCTTCGCTCGTTGTTATCTGGTGCCACGTGAACGCACTGCGAAAAGAGGAAGCGGCTCTCCAACGCGTGACTTATCTCGTCCGCTTTTCTACATTTACCAAACTTCGAATCGAATCGTTTCGCTATCCGAAGGCGTAAACTTTTACCGAAAGTAATTTCGGAGCTGTTAATAAGGTCCATTACCTAGTCCACGAGCGAAATGGACGAATCGTCGTTAAAAGTCCCCTTCGCACCTGGCGAAACGTGATTCGAATTCTATAAGAGAGTCGCACCTGCTGTCTCTACAAACAACTGACGGATTCGGTGACCGAGTATCAAAGGAACGACCGTAAAACTAGGAAAAAGGGATGATAAGTATTTATTACTGTATAAAAAAATTAAGAGAGACATGAAAAACGGAAGCTTTACTGCAGGAACGAGATATGTTCATAATTTTTAAGTCTCATTAAATATATCACTAAGAAAAAAGAGAATAAAACGTGACGATGACTACTACTTATAACTAATTAAAAACGAAACTATCATAAAAACGTTAACTCGCTGATTGTTTTATCTTTTTTTTTCCAGGAAAGAAGAAAAAGAGCGGAAGGCAAATTGAGGCCGGGGAAACGTTATGTGCCAGGTGCAGATATGCACGATAGTAAGAAACCAACCGGTCTACCCCCTTGACAGGATTCACGTTACATTTCATGGCGTCGACCGTTTCATGGCTGTCAATAAGAGCGCCATCAAATAAATTCATCCCGATGCGATAGCAGGAAAGCTGACGCCGAACGGAGATGATGTTTCGCTGAATCGGCTTCGACGCGTACGACGAGACGCAGCGACCGTGATAATTCTCGTCGATAGCCATCGTAATGAAAAAAAGAGGCAGTTGAGGGCAGATCCGGAGAGTAGAACAATCTGATAGGATAATTCGACGTCGAGCTATAACGAGGTTTCAAAAAAATGCCCCGGGGTATTAACTTTCGTTAACTGACGCAGATCCTCTCGAACATGCCACGACATGTGTGCTCGTTCGCTTCCGGTGGTATCGTTTAAAAATGTTTGTTTAATTATTGAGTGTGGGGTGGCAATTGACCCGAGTTATACGACAACGACGAAGCGGCATTTTATATCAAATGAAAAATTGCGCTTGGCATTATCCAGTGATACACCGACGAATGAAATAAATTCGTATCGTGAGTTTCGTACGGCGATTTACATGTCCTGCAGCGACGTGCGTCGGCACAATGATTTAATTGCTTTTATCGTATATCGAGGCGAATCGAATAACCGCGTCGCACGATTATTAAGCGAGTAACAATGCCGCACGTTAAATAATAAAACAAAGCTTATAATGAAAATAATACGAAAATACCGTGAAAATACAAATGTTTAGTTTTTACGGGCTATTGAAGCTTCTAACTGGATATACCGTACGCAATTTCATTGATTATTATTATTAAAAACTGTTAGATCTATAATACGTAACGCGTTGCAGAAATTTAATATTTTGTAAAATAATTCAATATTCGGATAAATAGATAAAAGAAGCCGTGGTAATTGGATATCGAGTCTCCTTATCATAGCTTGTGCTTTATCTCGAAATATATTTCGTGCCGTCCTGGCATAAGCATACTTTAATCAGTAATATATGCAAGTGTTTGTTGCACTAACGTGTTCACCTACGGTGAACGAGGTATAAAACAATTCCGCGAACGGCATGCTCTGTAATCAATCTCCCGAGACGTTTTAACAACAGAATGACGTTACACTCGTAATCATGACTCATCTGAGTACCTAACGATTTCATATTTAACGGATCAATATCGAAGCTTACTAAACTTTTGTAAAAACAATTTTCTACATCATTATTCATCAAGAGTATTTCACAACACTATGATGAAATACAACATAAATGTTATAAACGATGCGAACAATGATAAAAATTATCAATTCATAATTAGACATTTAAATGATTAAAAATTTACTTTTCTGTAATTATATGGAATAGAATAAAATATTCTTTAATCGCACATTTCATGATATACCATTTATATTTCGATTTATTTTTTTTTTTAGATAGATTTTAGATTGACTAAAATTTCTTTTCTCTAAATATAAGCCTAAATTTATGAATTTTTTCAGATGATTCTTTCAATATTTATTGGATGTCCAATTTCTCATTCGCGTTGCGACGCATGAACGGTCGCAAAGGAGTTAAAAAGGATCACTGGAAGTAACATGTAGAATAACATGACGTGATGATTAATCGCTTAGCCTGCCATCAGACTCAGAAATAGACCGAAAAAAACAACAATGCTATAAATATAAATACGTATAGTAATATAATCATCATCTTACATCGTATAAAACGGCGATTTTTAACGACAGATAGATAAATTATCGTTTCATTCTTTTGTGATATTTTTTTATCTAATAAAGATGTGATTAACTCTTTTTCTTCGATCAAACATCACCGACAATTGAGATGTAAAATTTTGGAAAAATTTCCGCTATGTAACAGTATCGCCTTTCTACAATTGAATCATAATGCTAATAACGTTGCAACTGACAGCGAGAATGATCGTGGGAAGACTATTTATCTTATCGGCCCTCGTTAGCCGGTAATTCTCTTTGAATGGATTAATTCTTTTAAAATTCGATAAAAAATCTATCATTAACATTTAATTCAATCGAAGCAAAATATTATACACACATATATTGTATTTATTTTGGTGAATTATATTCTACCCAATGAAAGAAACATCTGTTCAACATATAATTGCTAAAGTTCATTAATAAGAGACGTTATGAAATATGCAATTATAGAGCAAAACATTAAAACATCAAATGTCTTCTTTTTAATTAAACTCCCTGTAATATATTATCTTCAATATAAATGGGATATACATTTTATAAGACAAGGTAAGAAGAGAAATTTCTTTGGCAAACTTTGCGGAACTAAAGAAAACCTGACGTCAGAGAATGGAGAAAGGAGTAGGAGTGCACTTTGCGTAGACAGAATTGTCTAGACGGAGCATTGTCGAGTGGCGCATTGTCAGGGTCGCTTAGGTGTGGTCAGTCATTGTTATGTCTTTCACGGTGATGCGTGTGTGCGACGGCTATAAAACGGGTACTTTAATATCTGTAATTCATACCACATTGCACAGAGCCGTAATGTAATAGGTGATGCCGCACGAAGTTATTTTCGTTCTCTTAGATTTCACTCTTGCCTCATTTCGCTATCCTTCCCAATTCATCGTAGGTGTATAAAAGCCCGAGGCAATAATGTCTAATTGTTAAACGTAATATTATACGGGATCAAATATGGAAGTCGCAGGATAGACCTCGTGATAGTATAAATGTATCTATACGTTTGCCCAACTCTATATTCGCCAATGATTATTAGCGTACGAATATGTAATGAAGGTAATTTAAATACATTAATTGTCAATCAATACCGACGATTGCCAATGAATATTCGTGACAATCGGTGATGCGTGTGACCTAACGCGAATTGCTTGCAGAAATCGACGATTATGAATACAGATTGTTTCTAATTCGCGTTTAATTCTTTAAATGACGCATTTCGCGATGTTAATTTTTCTTCTAACTTATTATGTAAAATATTGTCGTAATAAAAACTTTAAACTAAACTTCTAACGGATCGAAGCCTGCCGGACCAGCTAAGTGAACAGTAACACGAATGATCTAATTAAGAGGGTTCAGTAATTCTTGTTGCGGCGATATATAATTATATATCGCAGTGCGTAACGCTCAAGGGGTTGACACTCTCGTTGGATGATCAAATGCGGGAAGGGACGTCGCGTGATATAGAGTAAACAGATTTTCATGCGTCGTCAGAAGACAAGGCCAGGATACAAAAGATAGTTCTGATCGTTCCGATCGGATGAATCGGGGCAAAAGAAACATTGAGTCACTCTTTCGCGGAGCACGGGATTATTCGCTTAAATTGTGCCAAACTGTTGCGAGATCTTACAATCTTTCTAATTATTGATTTATCGAGGCAATTGATTTATTAATTTCGCAATATTTTGTGATAATCTTAGAGAAATTATGTACTGGAAAGCAATTTAGCACGAAAGAAGAGAGTTATACACGCGAATTATACACTGAAAAACATTCTGGTTGAAAATCAGAAAAATCTTATAGGATTCATCAAATATTCTGGTTATTATAAAGTTCTATTATATTCAGAATATTTGATCAATCCTACAAGATTTTTTAATTCGTCCGTTTTTAACCAGAACTTCTTTCCTGTGTAAATATTACGTTTGTCATAGGGCGCAGAGATACAACCGAGCATTTGAACACAATTTGCGAAAATCCGTTGGCGAATGAATAATACGAGGGAAATCCAATCCGCGTGAAGAGATTCATAGTCGCTCTAAATTTCGTAAGGTTCGCATGCGAGTGGCGATTTATTTCGGTCACCCCGTGGAGGCACGCTCGCCCCGAGAGGTTGCCTGGAAAAATTGGCAATAAAGCACCTACATCGTTCCTCCTTGGCTGTACAACCCGGCGGCGAGTCGAGTGCATCGTTACTCTTTCACTAACAGCTGCGGCGGGCGTAAACAAGCCTGAACGAGTGATTCTCTTTCGAATGCGCGCGCAAGCCGGTCGACAGCCGGCGATCACAACGGAACCTAATCGGCCTAATCTTCACGCGCGACTATCTATGAACTCCCATTCTTTTTCGCGTAGGAAGACAGCCTGTATGGCTTTAAATTCCAGTGACATTCGCAGACGGAGACACAATGAAATACTACGAGATAAAAGAGAAATAGACATTGTATGAGAAAGGAAAGAACTATTCATTAATAAAAATAAAATAATAATTGGTACTTAGGAGCTTTCCTAGAAGAAAGCCAATTTAAATGTACAGCTCCATTCTCTCAGTTCGCGGAATTGTAGTATTTAAATACGTGGGTGATAAATCTATGATTCTTGTCTTATCCAACGTGTATCTTATACAATGTGTATAAGCAATAATATTATGTAATCTTTCTATTACGACACTTTTTAATCGTACAACGAACCACGACTCTTTCTCCATTATCTGATAACATACAAATAACTTCGTATCTATTATTATTTAAATTTTATACAACGCGCTATTCTCAATATTATGAGAAGTATTTTAGAAATTCTTTTTTCATAACACAATTTGCTTTACAACAACAGCGAGACATTTATCTATCATTAAGATATTTATTTATGCCTTGATTGGCATTAAAATGAATGAGATGCTAAATTATAATATAAAAAATATTAATATATATAAAAGATATGTTTTATATATGTATTATATACAAAACATATACATATATTATAAAAAATAGGACATTTATTAAATTTTTTATTACTGTTATATATGTGTAATAAATAATAATAATTATAAAAAGCTAACAACGTAAAAGAGCTCCAAACTGCACCGAGAAAAATCGAGAAGCCGTGAAATATTGTAACATTGTATAAAGAATAAGGAATAAAATAATATTAATAACAATATACAATATTAATGTGCAATAAAAGTTATCAAAAATAAACACTAATCAATGATGTGTGACATATATATAAAATTGATTAGAAATAAAATATAAGAAATATAATAATGTACATCTAATGTAAAATTCACTTCAGATAACAAGTTCCAGAATTTAATATATTAAATTCTTTTATCCAATTCTTATTCCGTACACACTGTTGCCCCGACCTCGGACTGCACACAACTTCATTCAGCAAAAACGCAATACCTACAAATACACAGGGCGACGATCGAAAGCGAAGATGCATGCACCTGTTTTACTTCCAACTGACGACGCGTCTCGCGGCGCGGAGTATCGGCGCTAAACCACAATCGTTTAATCGCAAAGCACAAAGCATACGAATTTAATAACGCGCACACAGAATCCCTCGGGCATACCCTGCATATCCGTAATCACGGACATCGCGCGGAAGTTGGAGCGCCGGATCAAGGAGGATCACGGAGGACCGAGCGGACGTCATCGATGTACGCGATGATCGTTCAATCACTCGCCCGACATTCGCGTGACACCGATCGCGCGGAGCCCGAGTATTTCGGCTCGGGACGGCGTGGGCGGTGGGTTTAAACGATAACGAAAATACATTCGGACGCGCACACGATCGCCGCCGTACCGTCACGCGGGAACATCAGGACTGAACTGCCGCCACCACCGCCGCCGCTGTGGGCAGGTTCAGCGCGCTACGCGAGTGTGCCAGCGTATAGGTGTGTGCGCGCGCGCTCGCGCTTCCACTCGCAGCAAACGTTCACGGCGCTGCCGTCGCGCGTTTAAAGCGAGTACGTTTCTCGCCAGAACGGATCAGCTGATTCCCCACGTTTGAGCAGCCTCTCAGAATTAAAAGCATTTCTTGCTTCGTAGGTCTTTAAGAACTTTTAAAAAGCCTTTAAGAATATCTCTCCGTAAGAAAATGATAATCGTTGAAATTCGTTGACGCGATGATCTTGTGTTTTCTGGAGTAAAATAAATTTTTCTTCGGAAGTAAAATAATGAAACAAGTTTTGCGTATTCTATGTTATTTCTAAACTGTTATTGTGAGCCTTGGTAGCGCCGTGTAGAAATAAGTTCTTAGAATTTATCTAACTTATTAAGAGATAACAAGAGTCTTTCAATTATCTATGCGTCGTATATGCGCCGCATGGATAATTGAAAGCGAAAAACAGAATTTCTAACATTTTTTTTTTCATATATGAGAAACGTTTAATTTATTGTGAAATTATTTTTATAGTCAAATAGCAATTATCGCAATACAATTAAATGCACAATTAAAAGTATTGCGTAATTAAAAAATTATATAATTAATTAAATATTATATTAAAATCAGAACGTAGACGTGCGCAAATGTTACAATTTCACGAACAGAAGGATTAGAATTGTACTACTTAAACTTTAGAAAAGTTCGTAATTCCTACAAACTCATGAATCGAGCACGTGCCAAGTCATCTGGAGAGAAGTGTGAAATACTGGGACGAGAGCGAGAAGGATAAATAGCTCCTCAGATTGAGGAAAAGGACAAACTTTGAAAAACGATAGAAAAAAAGGCTAGCAAAGTCTCGTTGACACGTGTGTAAACTTCTCAGTTGGGGTTCTGAAACCCCATACAATGTTCATGAGTATATAAGTATTACGACAATTTTTCCGCTGAGATATTCATCAGACAATAATAAAGTGCGAGAAATATAAGATTAGTGAATGTTATTTAATTTTTGTATATTATCTAATCTAGATAATTAGATATCTAAACATTAAAAAGGAATTACGAAACAGATACCGTTTTCATAACTAATTTTCATTATAAAATACGTAATATAATTAGCAATGTAAGAAAAAATACAACTTTTTGTTATTTATATATAAATTATATAAATTCAATAAATGAATAAATTTGCATAAATCAACGTATCTTTTATCAAATTTATTTATATGTCATTTATTTATTTACGCGTTTTTTTATTTATTTATGCGTCATTTTCCCTATCACATCTTCGTGTGCGATCTCGCAGCGAGAAACCTACATCAGCTATAAACAACGTGTATAGGTCAGATCGGTGTAATTTCACTGATGCCCCGAGAAGGTGGCATTATGCGAAAGTGCAAGCTAACCGACGTGATGGTGAGGCGGTGCCGAACCGGTTTGTAGCGAAACGAATTTCGAGATGTGCTAACGGCAGCGAAAGCCGGACCAATGTCATTAGACGAAGGACGAAAATGCGACACGCTTGTTTGCAAAAATTGCCATATGTAGCTACTGATAACGCCGCGAAGATCGGAACAAAATTGTAGAAAAGTTATGTTTCGTAATGTATCAATGAATGTTTTAACGTTTCAGGAATAATAAATGTATATTTGAAGAATATTTACGCACTTTTTATCGAACACTGTTGCGTGCTAATAAATTTCCATAAAAATAATATATTTTCAATGTATGAAGGCGTCATCGCATTTAGCGTATTGGTTTCTCGATCACATTTATGAGTGAGCAGCCCGTTGTACAAGCGGTGACACATCAATTAAAATGCATCGGGGACAGCGATGCAATTTGCATCGTAGGAGAAAATCTGATTTATTGGAGCTGGCACAATTTCTCCTCGCTTTTTGCGTGCCGACCAGTTTTGACCGTGCTAGGTTGACCTTTGACCGAGCCACTTTAGCCAATATCTAGAATCGACCGATAGCGATCGCGACAATTTCTCCACTCTCGACACAGTCAATTTTCCATGTGCCTGTGTGCGTGCGGCAGCTGCGTGCGAGATGTAATTACGATTACCCGATCGTCGCTTTCTGCAGTTTAACCGCGAGCGCACCTGCGCTCGATAAAAGTTTCTGTCGCTCAACGGATATTTCTACATGTTCAGTTTCTATAAAATAATTTAATTTTCTTTACATTATACATCATGAAAAAAATGACAATTTAATTTCTTTAGAATTTAATTGGATTTAAATTCTGTGCCATAATAATTAATGTTAAAGTTGGATAAAGCTTCCTTTATTCAACTAGTGAGAAAATAATAATTATTATTTTTAATTCGTAGATCGAAAATAACAGACATAAAACAATCATTCATAAAAATTTAATTATTATAAATGTTTCGAATATTTGATGCATTAATGCATGCATAATGCAAATTAATTTAGATAATATAGTTCGGAGTTATCATAATTAATTATATAAATTTGTATTCAAGCATTTCATCTGTTTTATATTCAATTTTCACTTTTACATATCTTATCAATTTCATCTTTTTAATAATCTCATTTTATTACTCATCTTACTACCCCTCTTCTTTTTTGTAATTTTTATTCACAATTTTTAATTTAGTTATACAAAACAATTTTTTTAATTTGATTTTATATTTGTTTTTTGAAACAATAAGAATTGCAGGATGCTATTCTTATCTTGTACTTATGGTTTAAACGAGCGAATGTCGTTTATCATTGAACCCGCATAGATCGGCGTAGCGTGTACTTTAGCGTACCTACCAACCGACTTTACGTTCTCCTTATTACTTACGCTGTTTTTTTTTCTCGTGCTTTTTTTGTTACTTCTTATGTTGCTCCTTTTCCGCGCGCTTCTTCGCGTATCATGTAAAAGCGAACGCGCCAGCAAACACGTGAGCGAACCAGTGCCACGGTTACAGAACAAATTATTTTTAGCCCTACGGATGCTGCGCCGTCAAGAGTATCGCAAGGACTCACGTTGTCTCCCGTGAATATATGTACATATATGAAAGGCTTGGAAATCAATTCAAGCAAGAATCCTCGCTATCGTGTCCTGTTACGTGAATAATGCCTTTTTCATGATACACGAGGCTGTGCGCATAATCCAATTGACATTTTTAAAATCATATAGCGTTCATTTTCTTGCGTTCGACTTTTATCTTCAACTTTCGCAACGTTCATAAGTCGCAGCTGTTAAAGCTATAAACAGATGTTTCCGAGGATTATCTTCATTTCCATATTATTCACATTGCTGCAGTTGAAATACATTGAATTTCTTTAAAAGTTTCTTCTTCAATAAATATTAAAATCAAAATATCGCGCAAGTATCAAAAATCAAAATGATTAGATTAGACGAAAGATGCTTCGATAAATAAAAAATTGAATAAGAGAAATGTATTACGAAATTAGTTTCCGAATTGATCCAAGCGTAACGCATATAAAGAATCATATATATTAGTTATCTATCCGTCCACAAACTTCGGAGTAATTTGAGGATAGATCATTAGTTAGTTCCATAAATGAAGCAGCGTCCGAACATATTCCTTGATAAATGAGGTCGGGAGGAAAGAATTCTCGTTTCGCACAACTTTGCCAATTTCCGAAGATTGCTTTTCCGATCTCTTTATCGTCGTAATACTGCAAGCATTAGTTATAATGGAACCTCACACAGGAAAATGTGTTTGCATCATGACACTTGTACTTTCCCATGGAGAGTGCGCGATGAACTTCTTACTTTGAAAAAGTTCTGCAGAACGTCCGTTATATGATTCACACATTCGACACGGCATGCAGGAAATATTTTTTAAAAAATTTCAGAAAAGTTATAATACTCTTTTTATATGCGGAATTCGCTACTTTTACTGATGAAAAAAATATTTATGATTATTATGAATAAAATAGATAACTGAATAAAGTTTTTTTTCAATACAACAAAATAGTCAAAAAAGCTCGTTTATATCTGATATTTAAACAATATCATTTTATGTGTTATATATTTTTTTTATATCATGAGTGTTTAAATTAAACATAAATTATAACCAAATATCTAAAAAGCAAGAAGCATTTGAGATTTCTATGCATTTTGTTATATGTACAAAATATTCTTCAAATTCTGTACAGACTATTCAAATTCATAAATATCAATATCGCGTTTGATAAAAGCGAGAAAAAATAAAATACTAGGAAAAAAAATGTACATAATTATTCAGATGTTATTTTTTTTATCGAACTATAATACTTTCTAAAAATTTTATGATCCATCGTTGTCATAATGAAACGTCTTATTACTTTGACCTAAGTAAACTTTATTTCCGAGTAAATCTCTCTTCCAACATAGCTTCTGTAGCTGCTAGCGGCAAAGTTACTTTTCTTCATTTCGCATTTGATATTTTAATAACAAGAAAAACATCGTTCAGATATTAAGCTTCTCAACGGTCTAACTTTTTATGAATGAAACATACGAGGCAAAAAATGTGAATAAATGCATAATATTTCTCCAATGAAAAATTGTTCGCAAATGTTTCGTTACAGGTTTGTCACTTTTTATTAAATTTTGTTGCGAACAAATATATTATCTGGCATATCATGCAATTTTTCTTTATCTCTGACATGGATCTGACGACATTTTAACGGAACATATACGATATATCGATACATCGCGCATACGGGTATCGTTAATAGAGGTAAAAATCATGCGAGCGAAGCGAAGTATCGATCAATATTTCTAGGGCATACTTATTGTATGCGCGATTAATAATAGTTATTGGACGTGGGAGCTTTTGGCGCGCGCCGTATCGCCAGGAAGATAAATTCCTCGGAGAATATGCGGACCTTGAAGCGGACAGAATTTCCACAGCGAGCACACATGGACCACCTCTAATGGCTATCCGATGAAATATGTAAGCTGCGGAGCATAACCATTTCCAAAATCCCTATTCGCGCGCGACGACCCAGATATACACGTGCGCGTTACGTATACACAATTTCAAAGATGACTCGAACGTGCTGTACGTAAAACGATGCATTATGCTGTCGCATTAGCCTGGCTCTTAGCCATGCCGCATCATAAATACGCGCTAACAATGCTCGCTAGGTCTTCGCTTTGTGATAATGACATCGAAGGTGAAGCATTCACGCATGGTCGATAATTTTCTAGTTTCGCATAGTGCACTGTGCCACGCGGTTTGTTCCCGTTGCTTGGATCCGTTTACCTTAGATCCAGTTCTCCGCGCCGCACTAGAAGCGCATTCCGAATGCTCGATGCTTCTAATAAGTTCCAGCCGAGAAGATAAATGGGGCAATCACCCGGATTTAAGTCTTATTTGGAAGACGTGTGTGTGTTTTCTCTTTTAAAGTAGCACTAAACTGTTCCGCGATTTGCGTCGTAAATTTGATGATAGCCACCAAATTCAAATTTAATCTCCTCTATCAGCAAAAAATTTAACGGTATTTAGAATATTTCATATCTAGAGGTTTCGAACTTGCTAATTAAAATTTATTACATCGGTATAGTGGATGATCAATTTTAATTTTAATGACCAACGATTTCTAAATAGTTAATATAGTTAACTGACAGACGGAGCGCGTCAACATCGAGAAACAGCAGCGAAGTTAAAGTTCGGTATTGAAACTTGTATCAATGAAACCGTGCCCGCATTTCCTCGGGCCGCTTGCCAAGAACTGATCCCCGTGCAAACAGAAGTTATACATGAAACATAACGCGCCGAGGAAGTTGGCTGCGCGATCTGGTTCATCCAATATTAAACGAAATAAGATTATGCTACAGGAAAATCGTTGAAGAAATTCTGGCAATGATATTATTTACTCATTTCTCTTTGAATTATGCTTCGTTGAAGCGTCAATAACAAAAAAATATATTAAATACATCTTTTCACTCGTACCTTTAAATGCAACTTATTGTCTTTAAACGTAAGCTGGCGAAAGTTGAGCGACATCTTAATACAATCTTAAAACCTGTCTAACAAAGAATTTGATGTAATCCAGGGAGAATAATGGACGAAAGAAAACAGGAAGTTAAGTTCCTCCGCTTGCTGATGAAGAGACGAAAAAATGATACTGCTCAATGAAAACAACAATGAGAAAGCGGCACAACTCTCAAAGAAGCCAAAGGGAAAGAGCACCTGCTAGATTTACCTTGTCTCTAACAACGCCTTCCGGTTCCGGTACATGTGATTGATACAACAATGTTACACGTTTTCACCGGATGTTATTGGTATATTGACACTGATAGTGACTTTTATGTCGTACTACAATAATAAATTTCTAACATAAAATTAACATAATCTTCCGCTGTATTAAAACCAATTGTTTTTTTTTTCAATGTATACTTAGATACTTTTTAAATTAATTTTTATAAGAATTATTATTTTTGCCTCACTTTTTGTACTAATAGTTTTTTCAGTATTTTATGAAACTTTAAATATTAAAATATTTGCTACAATTTTTAAACATTTCGAGAGTTTAATTTTTTTAAATTAATCATGACTCAGCAGAAAATTATGAGATGATTACGGAAAATGAAGAAATAACCTCGCGTATAAGAAGAAAATTAACCTGTAAGGATACGACGTACGTACGAAGGACAAGATGCATCTCCGATACTTGAAAAGAAGATAACGAGACAAAGACGAAGAAACGCATGCTGCATTCGTTGCATGTCCGAGGCTCGTGCGTGTTAGCGCGTACGTAACGCACAGAACGACCGGAAACGCACACAGTACTCGTCGGCCTAAGCTACAAACAAGCTGTGTCCATGAGTGGCGGCCACATATGCGGCAATTTGAATAATTAACGGGCACGGGGTGCCCCAACGCGCGGGAGATATATCTCTCTCTACGAGACGAATGCGACGAATGCGTTTGCCAACCAACGGACCGAGAAATAAGGGTCACTCGGTTATACCGTCGATAAAAACAAAGGTGACGGGTAAATTATATCGAGAGAATAAAAAAAAATGTCATGGCCTTTTTAACGTGTCGAGTCGACCTCGGAAGGTGCGGCAGCAAATAGAAAAATTAGCGATTTTGTCGCGAACTGCAATTGATAGTACAATTTGCACAATGCACGAATTTCAATGGTTTTGTTACGTAAAGTGATGTTACATTCATGAACAACATTGCTCGAAAATGACTCAAATTCTCAAAGGTCGCTGTTGGAAGTCATTAGATTTTAATTTTATTTCATGTTGTTCTAAATTGTGTTAAATTAAGCGCAAATAAAATTAATGATTAATGAAATTAAGTTAATTAATTACGCACGGAAAATTAAGTGGCTCTTGCTGTTGCATTTCCATTAATAAATGAGAAAGCTAATGAATCGATTCCAATATTCTCTTATGTTAATTTCAATAGAATCGCTGGATCGTATTTGTGCTTGATTTTCCGCTCTTAATCGATGCGAGCACCGCTAGATTCTGCTTTTCGAAGCAGCAAACAATCGTAAATACGCATTGAATCGCGCCGGCATATTGAATGCCTCTGATCTTTCCACGATCGTCGACGAACGCGGCGGCGTTATTTCTCGAGGAACAATCGCGTATGTAATTAACATTCCCAGGAAACGGCCTGGTAGCACGCTTGATTGTAAAATTGATATTAGCGACTAATTAACTTCACAGACTGATTAACTAGGTTTTACCTTCTTCGTCAATCTGCTGTACTATTATCTGCGGTGGAAAACCTCTTGGCAAAGACTGGGATTTGAACTCACCTGCAACAAAAAAATAGATAGATATCAGAAAGGTTAGATTAGTTTTACAATAATGATCGTTTACAGCATAGTCTGAACAGAATAGAATGCAATCGAAACAATTGCACAAGTATACTTCGTAATTAAATTTTCTACTTTTATATAAAAGAGTTTCTTCCCCGAAATACAAGTTATTGGTCCAGACAAGATTGACCCTGATGAAATAAATTTGTAATTTTCGTACGAATAAGCTCTGAAAATGTAATATTTGTCAGTGATGGTTCGATGTCTCTTTATTGGGGACGATTTTAAATCGCTGAGTCAAGGAAAAGCAAACTTGATGTTTGCAGGCTGACCCTAGCAGAACGCTCACATTTCCGCACTCCTCGGAAGTGTCACAATGAATTATCTCCAATCGCTCTCGACTAGCAGAGATGGAACTTCCCTCGAGTTCGTGTATATGTCATAGACACCCCACATAAAAATTAACGAAGGCGTTTTCATTGAATTCGGCCCGGGTCAAGCACCGCGACGCACACGATCGGACGTACTGGGCTGAGCCCAATCTGGTCAATTAAACCAATTTCGACGACCCTTCGGTCCGTCGGAAACTATCGACGATTTTCTCCCGCGTCCTTTCGCAAGGCAAAAGAACACACGCGTGCACATACATACTCATTCGGATCACGAGGCACGATCGCGAGCGAACGTGCCTCGCGCAACGATGCATTCGTGCGAACGTTTACGCGGAACGTATATGTGCGGAATTACGTGAACCAATTAAGGCCTCCTAGCCACGTCTGTTGATCTGTCAGGTCAATCCCGTGCTCGTTTGCGACACTTTACGCAGTGGATCGCGCTAACGAAGATTGCCATGACATAGGTGAAAAACCGCAATTGCAACGTCACGCGTTTTTGAGATATAATTATTTTTGCGTATATGAGAAATTCGGTACACTATAAATATGCTCGTGTCGCCATTTTCCATCGGGTAAATACGGCTTTTCGTAATTACTCACGGCAACGATGTAAATTAATTTAGCAACATAGAGGAACAGGTCGGACAATATCGCCAATTATTTTAACGCAGTGATGTATGAATAAAGCCAACATCATTACCGCTTATTTTGTATTATTTCTCTCATTGCATCATTTCTCTTTCTCTTTCTCTCGTTCTGTCTATAATTATATTTATTTCATATTTCACTTTTTCGTGTTTATCAGTGAGATAAATTTCAGGGTATGTATGGTCCACTACAATTTGTTAAAATTATTAATTTTAATAACGAAAGTAGATATATATTTTGAGATACGCATATTTTGAGTAAACGGTAGTTTCTATAGCTTCGCTAACAACGATAATGTCTCCTGCACGAAATTTAATATTACGATAACTAAGGTCGCCGGTAATTAAATCACCTTTGACTTTTGCTCATTGCACGCTGGCGATTCATCTCGCGTGACTTTTCATTAGGTGCTGTGGTGAGTAATTCTCCAACTGACCAGATATTTCTCGGTTATGAAATATCTGTTTATAAAAAAATCAACATGTAATAGTAGCTTGTTATTTTTTAAAGATAAAAACGCATGTTTATTAAAATCGATAAAATGCTGTAAAAGCGTTTGTACATTAGCGTACATTTTTTTTCGTAAGTGTATGTTAAGTTAGAAAGTTGAAAAAAAATCAATTTATTGTAAATTTATCTCAAATTAAATTTTAATCTGAACTGTATAAATTATGTATTATTTGTATTTATATAAATTGGTGTAATATAAAAATGTTTTTAACAAAACTGTTAATAACAAAAACTATATATTTCATATATAATCATATGATAAATGTACTAAACTACGAAATTTTATTTTTAACGTTATCAAGTAAATAATTATAAAATGCGAGCGTTAAAAATATCAAAAGTAATCAATTTTAACTGTCTCCGAGTCGTGTGATAAGGATCTGTAGAGGCGAATTTCGCGTGTCAGAAGGCGTGTCGCCGTTTGTCATTACATATGCTTGTCGTTACTTAAAATAGGATAACTATAACCGTTACGGACTGTTAATTACATTTCTGTGCGTCATGCGTTTCTATGTTATCTCGAATCTTCTGAAATTGGTAACGTTTCTCACGTTGCGCAATGATTAGAATACGGTGAGAAAAGCGGATGAGGGTTCGGAATAAAGGAGATCAAGCTAGAAGAGATGGCGAGATCGTCCGCTTCTTACAAAATCCATTGCCTCTCTTTATGTTCATTGCGTCATCCCGTTCACGTTAATACTCGAGCAACTCTCCTGAGAGCAAAAAGTCGCTCTCCATCGCTTTTATACTTTTCCACGAAATCGCCTTTGTCGCTAGCACAAATGAAATTAATCGCCATAGAATGAAACTAGGTCACAGTGCGTAACAAGATGATCTTTTTTGCTTCGTCAAATGGCGTATAATATCATTAATTTTATACATCAACAGTACAATTGAGTTTAGCTTTGCCATAAAATAAAATTTTACGCGAATAGGTACTTCGTCCAATAACAGAGATTATATTTGCCAATAATTTAAAAAGCCACACATATGAATAAAATTAATTGTTGAGCATAACATATGTGTAAAAACGAATTAGTCATATATTATTTAGAATAAAATTACCATATCTATTTAGCACCAAACGCAATTTAATCAATTTACCATTAACTTTTAATCTACATCTCTGCAAACTAATATTTACCCACAAATTATGTATACCCAATTAACAACGCGCTAATTTAGTAACATTGATCAAAATTAATTACGATAATGTAATTACATTAATATACATTACTTTGATCTTTATCTGTAATCTATTCATGGGACAAATATCTCCAATATAATCCCGCTCGTCCGATTGTAATTCATTGGTAGGTTAATAAATTTTGATTTCATTTACTATATATATTCGACGCTCACGCATTTAACTCGTATGATTAATAAGAGGGTTGGCGAATGAGAGAAACGACTCGAAAGAGGATACCAAGGATATTCTTTGACTGTAATTGCACCGGTTGTCTTTTTCTGGTTGAGAAACCGGGACACATTTTTCCTCCCGCTTCGTGAATTGAATCTGCTCGCGTTTCTTGGTCATTGTTTCGTGTTCTCTGCATTTTGAGCTGCAGCTTCGCCGCCTCTTTTGCGTAATCCGGTGAAAGCCGCATTCATTGCGCACCTCTGCCAATTTCCACGCGCTCGGTCTACTTCCGTTGTTCTAATCTGCGCGAGATCTTAAAGAAATCTCGCATGCTTAGCAAGCTTAAGGATCTGCAAACGGCGAGGAAAAATTCTTGCGACGGTATGAGATAAGTAATATGTTTCGCAAATTACGCTTCGCCATTTTCAATTGTTTGTATGAATTTCGTAGTGCACAGTGCTCAGTAATCATAGCTTTTCACTTTCACAGAGAAAACTCTCAGCGATGTGCAAATAAAGAAAATTGAACGATTTCAACTCGATATCATAAAAAGTAAAAAGGAAAACATCGGGCTATTAATTAGTAATTTCATTCTCCTCTATTACGTGTAGATTATTCTTTCTCGTTTGATTTTGCATATCGTCAATCATCCTGCTGTATTCTATTATTTTTATTTATCTTATTGTTTGAAATTATTATTCATTGTATATCATCTATAAATTTCATACAAATCACATCGCTGTTAATTAAAATTTCATTTCTAAAAATCCGTCCTTTAATCGAGTGCAATTTTAAATATTGCGCTGCTTATAGAGTAAATAAACGAGCATGCTCACATTCGTTCCATCTGCGATTTCTCATTTCTGTTTTGCGAATGGCCCGTGAATATGGGTCGCAGTTTGTGCGCATGAGTGCTGCAATACTGCCCGCACAACTGCATCGAAAAACTCTCTTTGCCCGCGATCCGAAATTCCGGTCGTTTCGTGTAACAGCGACCATAGATCGTTCTATATTGCGGCTTTCGTTTGCATTGCAGTTTCCGTCTCATTCGACCGATAAAACGCGTAAAAATACCGCTGGCTCGACTCCAACCGGCCGATCTTCTCGCGTAAACACTAAGAAATTCGTTCTACCATCTTTCGACATGATCGTGACGAGAAAAACATTTTTCTAGATATATGAATTCAATGAATAAAAGTTCAAAATTAATGCAATAATTTAAACAGAAAATAAGTTGATTGTTTGTAAACCACATGATATACATTTTTCTTTTTTTTTCATTTTTTATAAAATATAATATTTATAAAAATATGTTTAAACGAAAACACACTTACACTCCACGAAAAGATGATTGTTATCATGCTCGCGCAACGAGGACAATTCCGGATTCAGGGTATGTCTGTGTTGGGATCCTTTCCTTGGCAACGTAGAAACTCGTCGTAATAACGGCGCTATATGGGCATTACATTTGCATTGACAAATCCAAAGTTATGAAAATATGAAAAGAATAAGTGTAGCCGTATGAGAAAGCTATATATAAATAGTGTGAAGCAAATGCAAATAAGAAACATTTACTATATACAAGATTTAAATGTGCTACTTGTATTTACAAAATGTCAAATTAGTAAAGATGTTACCAGGTTAGTAGAAAAGTAAAGTACGATTTGGAAAAATGTTTGAGCAATATTTAGTAAATTTTTTAACGTTTTAAAAGGAAAAAATATATAGTATTTTTTTAGATAAATAAAAGATTAATATATATTTTGTTATTTATATTATTACAATATCCAATGTTTCGTTAAATAATGCTTGTTTGATAAGCATCGATAAACTTACAAGATACTTTTTAGATGGAAAGAAGATATTTAAGCATTTAAAAAAAAAATTAAAAAATCCGGAACCTACAAGCACCGATCGATTGAGCACCACTGTCGTAATCAGAAAACTAGATAAGACCGACGACAAAGTACGGAAACGCTTCCGTAATTCTATCGTATCCGTAGTATCCGTACGACGCGTGTACGTCGACGTATGGGTAGGATGCGAGAGGAGAGAGAGAAAACAGATATTTAATACAGACATGCTGGTCCATTCATCCCCATTGAAATGGTGACTACGCGGTAATCTGCTGAAATTGTCATATGTACACGCATACCCGCATACAGCACGTTATACGCACATATTATACATACATACATTCGCAATTCAATAGTTTATGTATCGTAGACTTGTTTTCGTAACCCATTTCTTCCACAGTTGAGGAAAGTAAATTTTGACGTAATGTAATATTTTTCTCTCTCGCATATTTTCTTCAAATTAATATGTATATTGCTATTCAGTAACTATGTTAATTTAACATATTAAATATTATGTATACACTTCTGCTATCGTTGTTATTTTCTTATCTTAATTTTTTTTCTCAGAAAGGGAAGCAAAATTTTATAGCACTAAATCACTCATTGTAAATAAGATTCTCTAAATAAAGCTATTTTATTGCTAATTCCATTCCT